>RCUC01126967.1:0-112065 GCA_003697995.1 Taxidea taxus jeffersonii | reverse complement strand
TATATATATATATACATGTGCATGTAAATATAGTCAAATATAGATACTTGGCAAACTTAAAGACCCTATATAATCAGCCTTCTCTCCACCAATCCTATTACCTCTCTGAGCACACCCCTTTGTATTCTGCTCATTTATTCTCTTCAACCACAGTGACTCCCTGGCTGCTTTTTAAATATTCCTGAATATTCACACCTTTTGGTCTTCACTTTTGTTGCTCTATTTTTCTGGAATGCTTTTCTCTCAGAAAAAAATGATAACTAAGTCAGATGTTACCTCCTTGAAACGATTACTATGCTGAACCACATCATTTCAAATTGGAATCCAAACAACACCATCTATCCTCTCTATTTTGTTCATTTTTTCTATATTTCATAGGCCTTATTAATGCTGATGTTACTATATAATTTACAATATATTATGTTGACCTTTCTTATTGCCTCTTTCCTTCCCCCCAACCTGTATGGAAAGTAAATTCCAGGGTCCATTGTTTTACTTTTCCACTGGAATATCACAAGATCTAAAATAACTTTAAGGCCTCAGAAAGCATAGAAGATACTAGAGAATCCCTTTCTGGAGAAATAAAAACTAAAATCTAGCAAGTTGAAATTTTTAAAAAGCTATTAATGAGGTGCAATAAAAAATGGAGGCTCTTACTGCTAGGATAAATGAGGAAGAAGAGAGAATTAGCGATATAGAATACCAAATGATGGAGAATAAAGAAGCTGAAAAAAACAGAGATAAACTACTGGATTGTGAGGGGAGAATTCGAGAGATTAGTGATACCATAAGATGAAACAATATTAGAATAATTGGGATCCCAGAAGAAGAAAGAGAGAGAGAGGGGCAGAAGGTTTTGTGGAGGAAATTATAGTGGAAAACTTCCCTAATTTGGGAAAGAAAACAGGCATCAAAATCCAGGAGGTACAGAGAACCCCCCTCAAAGTCAACAAAGATAGGTCAACACCCTGTCAGCTAACAGTAAAACTTGCAAGTCTCAGAGACAAAGAGAAAATCCTGAAAGCAGCTTGGGACAAGAGGTCTGTATCCTACAATGCTAGAAATATTAGATTGGCAGCAGACTTATCCACAGAGACTTGGCAGGCCAGAAAGGACGGGCATGATATATTCAGAGTACTAAAGGAGAAAAATAAACAACCAAGAATACTGTATGCACCTAGGCTGTCGTAGAAAATAGAAGGAGAAATAAAAAGCTTCCAGAACAAATGAAAACAAAAGAATTTGGAAACACCAAAAGAGCCCTACAAGAAATATTTAAAGGGGTCCTCTAAGCAAAGAGAGAGTCTAAAAGTAACATAAACCAGAAAGAAACAAGGACAATATATAGTAACAGTCACCTTACAGGCAATGCAATGCACTAAATTCATATCTTTCAATAATCATCCTGAATGTAAATAGTCTAAATGCCCAGTCAAAAGACACAGGGTATCACAGTGTTTTAAAAACAAACAAACAAACAAACAAAAAATACCCAAGACTCGTCAATATGGTGTCTACAGGAAACTCATTTTAGACCCAAAGACACCTCTAGATTTAAAGTGAGGAAACGGAAAACAATTTACCATGCTAAATGGACATCAAAAGAAAGCTGGAGTAGCAATCCTTATATCAGATAAATTAAATTTTAAAGCAAAGACTATAATGAGAGATGAGGAGGGACACTGTATAATATTTAATGTGTCCATCCAACAAGAAGATATAACAATTTTAAATATCCATGCTCTTAACATGGGAGCAGCCAATTATATAAATCAATTAATAACAAAAAGGAACACATTGACAATAATACAATAATAGTAAGGGACTTTAACACCCCCCATAACAAGGAAATAAAGGCTTTAAATGACATACTGGATGAGATGGACATCACATATATATTCAGAACATTCAAATATATTCAGAACATCCATCCCAAAGCAACAGAATACACATTCTTCTCTAGTTCACATGGAACATTCTCCAGAATAGATCACATCTTGGGTCACAAATCAGGTCTCGATTGGTACCAAAAGATTGGGATCTTTCCCTGCATATTTTCAGACCACAGTGCTTTGAAACTAGAACTCAACCACAAGAGGAAAGTTGGAAAGAACTCAAATACATGGAGGCTAAGGAGCATCGTACTAAAGAATAAATGGATCAACCAGAATATTAAGGAAGAATTTTTAAAATTCATGGGAACAATTGAAAATGAAAACACAACTGTTCAAAATCTTTGGGATGCAGCAAAGGTGGTCCTAAGAGGAAAGTATATAGTGATACAAGCCTTTTCAAGAAACAAGAAATATCTCAAGTACGCAACCTAACCCTACACCTAAAGGACCTGGACTCAGCAGGAGAAGAGAAATAATAAAGATCAGAGCAGAAATCAATGAAAGAGAAACCAAAAGAACAGTAGAACAGATCAACGAAACTAGAAGCTGGTTCTTTGAAAGAATTAATAAGATTGATAACCCCCTGGCCAGACTTATCAAAAACAAAAGAGAAAGGACCCAAATTAATAAAATCATGAATGAAAGAGATCAAAACCAACATCAAAGAAATACAATTATAAGAACATATTATGAGCAACAATACACCAGCAGATTAGACAATCTGTAAAAAATGGATGTACTCCTAGAGACATATAAACCACCAAAACTTAACCAGAAAGCAGCAGGGAACCTGAAAAGACCCATAACCACTAAGGAAAATGAAGCAGTAATTAAAAATCTCTCAAGAAAAAAGAGCTCAGGGCCAGTTGGCTTCCCAGAGGAATTCTACCAAATATTTAAAGAAGAATTAATACCTATTCTCCTGAAACTGTTCCAAAAAAGAGAAATGGAAAGAAAACTTCCAAAATAATTTTATGAGCTCAGCATTCCCTTGATCCCAAAACCAGACAAAGACCCCATCAAAAAGGAGAAATGCAGGCCAGTATCCCTGATTAACACGGATTCAAAAATTATCACAAAAATACTAGCCAGTAGGATCCAACAGTACATTAGAAGGATTATTCACCACAACCAAGTGGGATTTATTCCTGGGCTGCAAGGTTGGTTCAACATCTGCAAATCAATCATTGTGATACAATGCCTTAATAAAATAATGAACAAGAACCATATGATACTCTCAAGAGATGCTGAAAAAGCATTTGACAAAGTACAGCATCCTTTCTTGATCAAAACTCTTCACAGTGTAGGGATAGAGGGTACATACCTCACACAATCTATGAAAAATCCATAGTGAATATCATTTTCAGTGGGGAAAAACTTATAGCTTCTCCCCTAAAAGTTCAGGAACACAGCTGGGATGTCCACTATCACCACTGCTATTCACCATAGTACCAGAAGTCCTAGCCTCAGCAATCAGACAACAAAAAGAAATAAAAGGCATCTGAATTGACAAAGAAGTCAAACTCTCACTCTTTGCAGATGATATGTTACTTTATGTGGAAACCTTCTAGAACTCATACAGGAATTCAGTAAAGTCTCAGAATATAAAATCAGTGCACAGAAATAAGTTTCATTTCTATATACCAACAACAAGACAGAAGAAAGAGAAACTAAGGAGTCAATCCCATTTACAATTGCACCCAGAAGAGTAAGATACCTGGGAATAAATCTAACTAAAAAGGCAAAGAATCAGTACTGAGAAAACTATAAAGTTTTCATTAAAGAAATTGAGGAAGACAGAAAGAAATGGAAAAATGTTCCATGCTCCTGGATTGGAGGAACAAATATTGTGAAAATGTCTATGCTACCTAGAGCAATCTACACATTTAATGAAATCCCTATCAAAATACCATCAACTTGTTTTTCAAAGAAATGGAACAAATAATCCTAAAACGTATATGGAACCAGAAAAGACCCCAAATAACCAGAGAAATGTTGAAAAAGAAAACCAAAGCTGGCAGCATCACAATTCCAGACTTGAAGCTTTATTACAAAGCTGTAATTATCAAGACAGTATGGTAGTGACACAAAAACAGACACACAGATCAATGGAACAGAATAGAGAGCCCAGAAATGGGCCCTCACCTCTATGGTCACCTAATCTTCAATGAAGCAGGAAAGAAAATCCAATGGAAAAAAGACAGTGTCTTCAACAAATGATGTTGGGAAAATTGGACAGCCACATGCAGAAGAATGAAACTGGACCATTTCCTTACAGCACACACAAAAATAGACTCAAAATGGATGAAAGACCTCAATGTGAGACAGGAATCCATCAAAATCCTTGAGGAGAACATAGGCAGCAACCTCTTCTACCTTAGTTGCAGCAACTTCTTCCTAGAAATATTGCCAAAGGCAAGGGAAGCAAGGGCAAAAATGAACTATTGGGATTTCATCAAGATAAAAATCTTTTGCACAGCAAAGGAAACAGTCAAATAAAATAATACAATAATAGTGGGGAACTTTAATACCCCCAAAACCAAAGACAACCAATAGAATGGAAGAAGATATTTGCAAATTACATATCAGATAAATGACATCAGATAAATGACTAGTTTCTGAAATCTATAAAGAACTTATCAAGCTTAACACCCAAAGTACAAAGAATCCAATCAAGAAATGGGAAGAAGACATGAACAGTCATTTCTGCAAAGAAGGCATCCAAATGGCCAGCAGACATATGAAAAAGTGCTCAACATCACTCCACATCAGAGAAATATAAATGAAAACCACAGTGAGATCTCACCTAATACCAGTCAGAATGACTAAAATTAACCAGTCAGGAAATGACTGGTTGGCATTGGCGAGGTGTTGGCGAGGATGGGGGAAAAGGGGAAGCCTCCTACACTGTTGGTGGGAATTCAAGCTGGTGCAGCCACTCTGGAAACAGGAAAACCTTAACAAATTGAAAATAGAGCTTTCTTATGACCCAGCAATCACACTATTGGGATTTACCCTAAATATACAAATGTAATGATCTGAGGGGGCATGTGCTCCTGAGTGTTAATAGCACCAATGTCCAAAATAGCCAAACTATGGAAAAAACCTAGATGTCCATCAACAGGTGATGGATAAAGAAGAGGGGCTTACACACACACTGGAATATTATAGGAATATTATACAGCCATAAAAAAAACCAAAATCTTGTCATTTGCAACAATGTGGATAAAACTAGAGGGTGTTATGCTAAGCAAAATAAGTCAATCAGAGAAAGTCAATTATCATATGATCTCACCGATGTGAGGAGTTTGAGAAACAAGATAGAGGATCATAGGGGAAAGGAAGGAAGAATGATACAAGATGAAACCAGAGAGGGAGACAATCCATAAGAGACTCTTAAATCTCAGGAAACAAACTGAGTGTTTCTGGAGAGGAGGGGGGTGGTAGGGATGGGGTGATTGGGTGATGGACATTTTGTGCTATGGTAAGCGCTGTGAATTGTGTCAGACTGATGAATCACAGACCTGTACCCCTGAAACAAATAATACATTATATATTAATAAAAAAATAAATAATTCCAAGTCCTCAAAAATATTTTGGATAAATAAAAGAACAAGTGAATGAATTAACAAATGAATGAGTGCAGCGCTAATGACTTAAATAATATTTATATAATTCAAATTATGTAAAATTTTGGCAATTTGGTTCATGTAGACATACTCAGGCTCCTAAATTGGCCACTTGATGAATTATTTAATCCAACTCTGTCTGGGTCTCTGAGATAGTTGTTTATTCAGTACTTCACTTAATGAAGTATTTATTAACACCCACTGATATTTCAAATTGCTTTCAGAGGTACAGGATGGTATATTAAATGCTAAGGAGTAATGGATGATGATATATAAATACTGCCAAGGCAAAAATAATTACTATATTTTTTATATTGTTTCTATTTTCTTTGTTCATTTCTCCCTCCCTTTTCTTCATAAAATATTTGTTGAGTACATTCTGTGCTATGTCAATCATTTTGTCGTGTGCTGTTAAGGCAGTAGTGATTAAACAGGCAGACCCCGCTCAAATGCAATTACAATGTGTAATTGTGTATCCTGTACAAATGCAGTACAGTAATAGAGACATATATTAACAAATTGGTATATAAGATATAATTATAATTTGTGGCACTCCCAAGGAAAACAATAGATTTTACAATGATTAAAACTAAATGGAAGGTAACCATTTAGAAACACTGGGCAAGGAAATCTCTTTAAGGAGATACATTAGTTTATTATGGCCACTATGACAAAGTACCAAAAAATGAATAGCTGAAATAACACATTTATTACTTCACAGTTCTAGAAGCTAGCAGTGCAAGATCAAGGAGTCAGGAGTGTTAGTTCCTTCTGAGGGCTAAGAGAGATAATTTGTTTCATGACTCTCCCTTAGTTTCTGATAGTATTCTGGCAATCTGTGGCATGCTTTGGCCTTTAGAAGCATCCCCCAAATTCTGCCTTCATCTTTGCATGGCTTTCTCTTTGTGTGCATGTCTGTGCCCAATTCCTTCCCCCCCCCTTTTTTTTAAAGATACTAGTTATATTGGATTAGGGGCTTATGCTTCGACAGTATGACCTCATCTTAACTAATGATATCTGTATCTAAACCTTAGCAAGATGGTTTTCTTTTTTAAGATTTTTATTTATTTATTTATTTGACAGAGAGAGACAGCAAGAGAGGGAAGACAGCAGTGGGAGTGGGAAAAGGGGAAGCAGGCTTCCTGCTGAGCAGAACTATTCTGCTCTGGACCCTGTGCTTTAGCAGGCTAGAATTTGGCCCTTCCCTGGTCTCAGCTTTCTCTACAGAGTAAGGAGACCAGGTAGCCAACAGGATGTGGGCATTCAAGAATCACGCCATATTTTCTTGATCACAGTCTGGGTCCTGGGACTCTGGATTTCTATGGTTAAATGGCCCTGGATCTGCTCCAGAACTTTTAGGAGATTCATCTACAAGTTTGATCTTCCTGAGAGCAAACCTCACACTCATAAGTAGGAGAAGTGGATAAACTGTGTCCTTCAGGGATAAAGGGAAGGAGTGAGAATTGGAAGAAGGTGGAAATGACATCTGTCCTCTCTATCATCATATTTGAAGTGAAACTTGAAGAAAGCCAAAAATTCTAAATTCAGATTGGGTCTTCAAGGTGTTTATGAAGTAGATATGTCAAAATTAGAGGAAAGCTAATCTTTACAAAGCTTATCCTTTTTTTTTTAAGCTTGATTTATAAATTTTTAATGTAACAGGCAAAGGCTGTGTGGACATTTTTATTAAAAACTGACCTTTATGATGGGTAGTATTAGAATACATTTGGTTTCAGTTAAAAATAACCCAGTAGAAGGGGAAATGTATCGTTTAAGGTAGAGTCAGACCACTACTACCCAAGGGCCAAATCCAGACCACCACTGCTTGTTTTTGTAATTCAGCTAAACTAATTCATTTGCACATTGTCAATAATTGTTTCATGCCACTTTGGCAGAGTTGAATAGCTGCAGCAAGCTATTGCAACATGCCTTGTGGTCCACAAAGCCTAAAATATTTACTCTCTGACCCTTTAAAAATTTGCCCACACTTTTTTGAAGAGACAGAAGAGATAAACAAAAACAAAATCCCATAAAATATGAGAAAGGGTGGTTGCAAAACACATCTGGAGTGATAAGACTAGACAGGGCTCATCATCAATTAGAATAGTAAGGAAGAAAAAGAGTGGGCTGAGACTGGTGTATGAACTTAGTGCTAGGAAGATAGTTCCTACCTACATATTATGTAGTATGAACACAAATATACACATGTACATACCAACATCCAACTTGATTATGGGGTGGTAGGGTAAGAGAGAAATGGGAATGAGAACAATTAGTCTTTATACCTCATTGGTTTATTTTCCTTGAACCCACCTCACTCTTCCCAGATATTTTTAACATTATTATATTTATTTGTACAATTACTTATCAGACTTCACCAGGTAAGCAAGCAGCAGGATAATCAAAAGCTAATCTTAATATCAAATACTCTAAAGGACACTATTTATATGCATAGTTAAGACCATTCTGAAAAGTTTAAACATAATGAATACAGTATACTATTTGTCTATTTATTTAGATATTATTTATTTCTGTATTTATTTATTTATTGTAAATGACTCTATATGATAAATCTCTTATGGTACTTATCACCTAATATTATGATCATAGGTCTATTTTTCTATGATTATTACTAGGCTAGAAATTCTATCAGGCAGAGGCTTTGATCATATTTACCTCTATCTCTAATGTCTAACAATATTTTTCAGATAGTGGATGTTTAGGAATTACTATTCAGATGGCAATGTGTAGGCAAATAAGTGCCAACGTTTCAGAGATATACTGGATTTTAAACTCACTATGCAAATTTTCCCAAATTGCCAAAATACCATTCACTTCTGTGATACTACCCTAGCAGTTCTCTATATATTATCCTACCAACCAGATGTGAAAGTTTCAGTGTCTGGTCCAACTGCCAAGAGTTTAGATTTGGGACTATCACCTTATTCTGGTATCTCTAGTTTATTAATAGATGACAAGTGAAAATTTATAGCCTACCAAGAGACAAAATCTATAAAAAGGCAGTAGGAAGAGAGTATAATCTGGTGAACTTGTTGTTTGCCTTTAAATTCAGATTAACTATCAGCAAAGAAACATTCACTTTGCATATCAGAATATATTTTTAAATAATAAAATCCAGTGCTTTTTAAAACAAATCTTTAAGATTATAATCATTTAGTAGTTATTTTTTTTCTTCTTTTGGTAACTTATTATTGCTTTCTCTATGCACATTTTCTTTAAGATTTTTGTTTGGGGGACATAGTCCTCCTTTTGATCATAACATGTGTGTTCCTTTGTATGCTGGCAGTGTGATTTTTATCGAAAATACTTCTGAGATTTGCATAGTATAATCCAGTTTATGAAACTTGTTCACATTTACTGATTTATTTGAGGAGATTTATATGATTTATATGAGGAGACTGTGGCTCAGAGATTAAGTAATCTAAGCAATATCACTCAAGGACAATTAAATTGTGATTCTATGTTGGACAGTTCCATCCTTCAGTTTCATGGTTCCTTTCAGAACAGTAATGGCTTCTGGATATCTTTGTATGAACATTCCTCTATTAATATCAAAGGTGTTTGGTCATTTCTTTGTATCATCTAACCTCTACTTATTATTGATATTCAAATTTATATTAGTTCTTCCCATCTGTTTTCAGAGATGATGAAAGTACTTGTATGTTTTTCATATGACCAAAAATAATTTAGGCATTGCATGGTGTAATGAAGAAGTAGACATGTACAAAATGTTATTTTACATAAAAATCAGACCCATGGCACAATTTATTTGGCAAAAGATTATTTTTTTTAAGATTGTCAGTTTATTTATTTTCACATCAAGCAATTAGCAGATATTTTATGAATAGACATTCTTATCATTAATTTGCATATATATGGACTGTTATTAATTTACATATATATTGTTATAATTAATTTGCATTGTATGTACATATATGGAGAGAAAGAGAAAGAGATGGGTTATAAAATCCACTGGAAATGGCTTGAATGTCAAAATGATTCAAGATTTAATAAATATGGAAACTACCCTAATTTTAACACTTAAATTTCTTGGACTGATTTTTCAAAGTTAAACATGAAAAATTACATGTTAATTTAAAAATGTTTAATTTTACCAAAGAGTTCTGGAGAGATTACCAAAACATAAAGCCTTACAGCTAAATTATAGGTGAGACTTTAAAGTCAGGACCATAGATGATATTTGCATATGTTTCTAAAATTTTAAATTCAGACTTTGTTACATTTTGGCCAAGTTAACTTTCAATCAGTAACTGATCCAGAAACTAATGGCTAATCTCACTATTTTTGTTTAAATACTTTATATCAATTTAACAAAAAACAAAAGAAAAACAAAAACATCACTTATTATATGGAATATTATTCAGGCTAAGTAATCACTGTGACTTTGTATACAAACACTCACACATTACAAATGCTTTCCATAGTTGAATTAGTGAGATCTGCATAAGGACTGTCTGTTGAGGGCATTATGCAAGTTTACAGATAAAGAAAATGAGCTTTAAAGAAACTATGTGATTTAATCTATTTAAACAGGTTGTATGAATAGTTGTGTGGAGACTTAAACTTATATCATATATTACCAATCCAGTGTTTTCCAAAGTTTAATAGCAGCATATAAGTGCGTTTAAGTTGGTAGGAGGGATAAAGTGACTAAAAAAAAATGACTATTTTTCATTAACTAAAGGCCAAAAAGAGATGCAAACAAAATGTAATGAGAACTCCTATCTAGTTGGCAATAACAGAAAATACTTTGTTTTGGTAAAAAAGTTCAATGATTTCTTCCTACACAATTAAAAGCTTTTGATCTGGAAATTTTAATTACAGCTAACATTAGCATGCCTATTTCCAAGTGCCTATACTAGAAATCCTATGAATCGGAATGGAATCTTAAACTTCAGATATCTTTGAGGCATCAGACATGTTAATACTCCTTTTTTTTACATATGATCTGTGGGTCTTGTAGAAGACATGCGACTTATTCAAGCAACAAGGGCATTATGAAGGAAGAATTGTTAGTAAACACCAATCTATAAACTATTCAGGAGAACTGAGTATTCACATTCGTTGACCTACCTTATGGCAAGTCAATTTACTATTCTAGATCTGTTTCTTCATCTGCAAATAATTGAGGCTTGAGATAAATCAGTAGTTTTAAATTTTGTTTGGTACAACTTACAGAAAACTCAGATACATAAAATTTTTCTGCTCTAGTAAAAGTAGGGTTAAAGGCTATCACAGAAACCTTTTAGGCACTAACTTGGACTTGGGTTCACCTGCATTGATTCAGTTATTCCAGTGACCAGTTTACCATAGCCCACTGTTTTCATGCAGATGCACCTGACAAAGCCTTATCTCACACTCATTCTGTGAACCTCTAGTCTTCTGTTCTGGAGCTTCCTTGTTAACACCAAGTCATGAAAAACGTTGGGCCAAAACTTTGGCTGGTTGAATATGGAAGCCATTGGATCAATTCTTCCCTCTCTCTTCTTTTGCATGGACTGTGCAAAGAACAGTCATTTAAACAGCCTCTTAGAAGATGATTTCATGAGGGGCAGAAATCTATTGTTCTTGATATCACACAAAAGCCAGTTAAGCAGTATACCCCCAAGAGGTCTCCCTAACTTCCCTAATTTATCCTGCCTTTCTCTTCCTTCTCCATGATTTACACCTTCTAATAGGTTAGTTCAGAGAAGGCTTTGCTTCAGATACTATCTTCAGGGGAACCCAGGCTTAGGAAAGAAAATGGGCATTTTAAAAATCCAAACTATAGCTCTTTAGCAACTCTTATGAAAGCAAACAATTCTTGGATTGACCTTCATTAAAATCCCATCATTAACAGCATACTAATAAACTAACATACTATATTAATGTCCATATTCCCTTTATGTTAGTCTTTCTCTCTCCACTAGAAGATAAATTGTATGAAGCCAGAGAATTATGTCTGTTTTGTTTACTATTACACTTTCAGTGCCATTAACCATTCTCATTCTCATGTGTTGACTGTGAATTTCATTAGGCTCAATGAGAACGTAGCATATACTCTCTTGCTACAAATTTTATTGCTAAATATATGAGTCAATCAAGGGAGAAATCAAAGTGCAAACGATAGGTATCACAGACATCTCTATCAGTGAGTAAAAAGATGATTAGAATATGTCTTCATATTCTTCACAACTGGTCACCCCCAAGGTAATAACTAAATGTTATTTTAAACACTTCATTGTTTTCAATCCTGAGGGAAGAATGCTTTTTATTTCTTTTCTTTTTATTTTTCAATTAAAACATAAAAATGAAAAATGTTCAGACTTACAAATAGATTTTTTTGCTCTGTCAAGCAACTGACTCATAAGCTGTTAGTTATAATAGGACATGTGAAAAATAAATTAGTTTAACTGTGAATTTTCCCTCAAGTATTTTTAAAATGGCAATATTATGTTTACAGGTCAAAATATTAGATAATGTGTTTTGGTCAAATTTGTGAGGTTACAATAATTAGGAACCAAAAATATCATTGGATTTCATAACAAAGTATTTTAAAGGTATTTGATTCAATGCAAAGTGGTTTGGACTTTATGATTAATCCTAACCGAATATGCTGTCTGGGAGAAATGCTACAGATAAATGAACTAAGTAGAATGCCTCAGCAGTTTGTCCTCATCCAGCTGATTTTCAGGTATCCAATTAAAGTTTCACTTGGTGCTTTTGAGTAGTTAAATCTTAAATTGCCCTTAATAAAGATGTGTTTTCTAATAGAGTCATTCAGTAAATTCTTTATGGAATCCCTACTACGTGTCAAGCATTGAATTTCTTCCTTCAAAAAACCCAATCTAGAGAAACAGACACCTTCAGCTAATGCATACCCAAAGTATTAGGGTTCTCGAAAGGAAAAGGAAATACATAGGGAAAAAGCTTCTCACTGCTGTTCATACACTATAACATTATCATCTCATCAGATGTACTTTTTGATTTCATTCAGAGTAAAAGCTAAAGTCCTTTAATGGCCTACAGGGTGATATATCAGTTGGATCCTCTTTAATTAGTGGATCTTATTTCCTATCAGTATCCTTCTTTGTTCTATCTAGTGATATTGATTTTCCTATTGTTCTTCAAACACACCAGGCCTCCTCCCACCCAAAGGCCTTTTTTTTTTTTTTTTTTTTTTTTTTTTTTTTTTTGCATTGGCTCTTCCCTCTATTGCAAAGGCTTTCCCCTGAAGTGCCACATTTAGTTTCATCACCATTCCCCCACCCTTCGCTCCCCACACACAACCCACATGTACTTTGCTGAAATATTAGCTCCTCAGGGATGTTTATCTTAACCAGTTTATTTAAAATTAAGCCAACCCTTTATACCCTTTCTAGTACTTTCTAGTCCCTTTCCTTGCATATTACCTACATAATGTATTACCTTCTACTATATCATATATTTCACATATATATCTCACTTATTGACTCTATGAAGCCAGGGGATTTGTCCCTTTTATTCCCTGGTATATCTCTAGCGTTTTGAAAAGTACATGGCATAAAAGGCATGTTCAGTGAACATTCATTGAATGAACAAATATATGTGTATATTATATGAACTTAAATTTTTTGGCTGAATAAGTAATGAATAAAAGGACACAAAGACTTTTGAATTGGATTTGGAGTAAAGATTTTTTTTTTTTTTTTATTCCAAAGATTTTATTTATTTATTTGACAGAGAGATAGAGATTACAAGTAAGCAGAGAGGCAGACAGAGGGAGAGGGGGAAACAGGCGCTCTGCTGAGCAAGGACTTCCCCCTCCCATGTGGGCTTGATCCCAGGACCCAGAGATCATGACCTGAGCCAAAGGCAGAGGCTTAACCCACTGAGCCACCCAGGCGCCCCTGGAGTAAAGATTTTCTAAACAGCAAGGCAATAAAAGCCTGAGTGAAGCTGGAGGGAGAAGAGATAAGCAGACCTTTAATAAATAGTTGCCCTGCAAATAACAGCCACCCTAATTAAGTGAGAGTATTACAAGATTAGGCCTTTGCTTATAATTTTGCTTCAATGTGCAGATTGGATTTGAGATTTGGAAGGAATACAGGAATATCGATTTGGGAGGAAGTCCAGAGACAGGATGAACAACTACACCATGGAATCAGGTATGAGGTCCTGAAATAATATGGGGGTAGTGGGAGCAGGCAGCAGGGGAGATTTGAATATTTCTGAAGAATAACCAACAATTGAAATTGTCTGTGCTAAGCCATGCTCACAGACATTTAACTTAGGCAGAGCTTGATCCATTCCTGCGGCCCATGGTGCTAAGAATTTGAGGAGTGTGGGATAGCCTTATAGCCCAGGAAGCAGAACTCTTTTGAAAGCTAGACTCCTTTGTAATGAAAAAAATCTTGGAATAGGCAGAAATTAATTTTAATGTTTAGCAACTCAGTAGATTCTGATTCATTGCCCTAATGGAACAATTTTAGCACCATGAATAGAGTCCATGCCTGGGAAATAAATCTTTATTTACTAAATAATTACCAGTAAAGTCTTCCTCTTTCCTCTTTCAATACTGTGGAAACTTTGTAAAGCAGGCCTGGAGATACTGTAGAGTCTTAACACATAGTATCATCTTCTCATCCCCTTGCCTTTCCTCCAGGATGAAAGAGAACATAGCAGATTAGGAAAATGCCAAGCAATAAAAATCTAAGACATAAATAGTTCTTCTGAAAAGCTTTATTTGGGCATTTCATGGTCTGAAGGTTAGATCTATGATGACAAGTTTTGCAAAAGAAAATACCATATATCCCTGCATTTTTTTCTAGAAGCTGATGCAATAGCCAATATTTTGAGTGCTTTTTCTAGTTTTAGATATTATTAACAAAGAATATCAGCTGTGATTGGATATTTTCAGTCATGAGGTAAGGGTAAAGAAGGATAAAACTGAATACTTTAATAAATTTTAAAATAAGAAATTGAAGGAGTTAGACTTTCCATATCTACAAAAGACAAGAAGAGAGTAGGATCTCAGTGATCCAGATTTCCTGAACCCAGTCAGAAATTTGGAGTCTGGACAAATAACTGTAATCCATGGCAAGAGTCCTTAGGACACAGCAAATCATTAAGTGAGGATTTTTAGCAAATATGTTTTTAGTCAACTAATTTGGAAAAAAGGTCCATGGTACATCTTCAACTCTGAAGATTTATAATATACAGTGAGCATTAATGATTTTGAGAAATTATATGGGAGAAACCAAACAAATAAGCAAACCTTAGCTTTTCTATATGTGCTTAAGGTTTTTCACATTTACTTGACAGTGGAACTTTTTTTGTCATGTAACATGTAGCCTTCTCCAAGGAAGAACAGAAAATTATGTCCAGGATCAATATCTGGAAACAAAATTGCATCATCTTTATTTTTGCATTTATAACATTGTTTTAGTCCTTTTGGGCTGCTATAAGAAAATACTGTAGACTGGGTGGTACATAAACATCAGACATTTATTTCTCAAAGTTCTGGAAGCTGGAAGAGGGAAGTCATGGTGTCAGCATGGGCAGGGTCCTCTTATAGGTTGTAGACTTCTCAGTGTGTCCCCACATGGTGGAAGGGACCAAACTGGTTCTCTGGAGCCTCCTTTTTAAGGGCACTTGTACTATTCATGTGGCTTTCCTTCATGACCGAGTCACTATATGGATGCCTCATTTCCTGTTACCATCCCATTGGACATTAAGTTTTCAACATGTGAATTTGGGGTGAATACAAACATTCACACCACAGTAAGCATCTTTCACATTTGTGGAATGAATATGCATGTTTCTTAAATATCTCATCTAAAATTAGTAATGTGTACAAAGGTAATAAGCAAACATTCTTTCAAGATATTTCTTGTTTTCTTTCATATTCCTTCTTTTGTCCTGTTATACCATTTCTGTGCTTTTTTTTTTTTAATGGCTACCAGTTTTCAGAGAAGGCACATCATAAAAAAATCAATACTTTTTGTTTCAAATAGTGAGTTATACCTAATAATCTTGAAGAATTTAGAAGAAAAATGGTAGAAAATTGCCAGTAATTTAGGAACAATATTACGGAGTATCAACACTAACACAAACTACTACCCTCATAGTATTTACTACTTAAATAATAATAGAAAATAATATGGATTAGGTACAAATATATGTGTATGTGCATATATATAGGTATATGGGAATATAGGGAATTTTTACTATGCTTAAGGTTACTTAAATAAATTATCAGACTTGATCATCAATACAACTCTAAGAGGTATGAATGTTTTACCACCTATAAAATCAAGCCATAGAAAAGTTAGATTAATTTGTCATAGTTCATGTATTAGAAGTGATATTAGGGGTGCATGAATAATTTTGGTGAGCATACTTAAGGTGATTGCCTGGAAAAATCTCAGGTTATTTGTATTTTTCTGCCATGATAATTAACACTATTTCTTTTTACTGTCTATATGCCCAATTAGACAATAATTTACTTAGTCAAGCCATAAATAACGTAGTATAAGAAGAGGATCATTACATATCGTAATAAGAAATTACTTTTACACTGCAGAAAGATTCCTTTCTAATTCTCTCATAACCTGAGGACACATGCTGTGTTCTCTCAGAAAACAAAATGTCAATTCTAGATGTACATTGGGGAACTATAGGTAACTTAATGTTACCTAATTTAGAAGGAATACTCACTCCTAATATTTGTGCTGAGATTTTGTGTGTGTATGTGCATGTGTGCACACACCTGTCACATAATATTCTCTTTCAAAGGTTTATCTTAAACATGGTTGTATGTTAATGGGAAGCAATTAGATGATTTTTGCTTTTTCTTTGGGAAGATATTACTGCAAAGCAAGACAATTTCCTTATAAATAAAAACTTGACACTTCAGATAGCTTCTTTAATTAAAATGAAAAGTCGATTAATTCTACATCTTCTTAGATTGTAGGGAAAAAAATGTTTTTGAACTATGTACTGCTCTAAAATGCCCTGCGGATATTAGCTTTACAGAAAAAGTTTTTCAGGACAAGTGTAAATTAATGCCTAATCGGGAATTAAGTAGATGTTTTCATTTGTTTAATTATTTGTGCTTTCTAGAGAATGTTGAAAGATAACATATTTATGGAAAATTCCATTGTAAATATCCATTACACTTCTTAAGTATTGATAGGTGGTCCATAAAGTTCTTTTCACTTGAAATCAGATACTGATAACTTGCTCAATTGTACTAGCTAGATTGTGTGAAATATATGTGTTTAAGTAGTAAAAGGGCATTAATAGGTACGTGCAAGCTTCTGTAGAAGTGGCTTTTAACCAGTCATCCTACACCCCACCCCACCCCCACAGCTACCTAACCCAGCTCCTTTCTTTACAACCATATACCTTAGAGGAATAATCAATTCTGCAATGATTTCTTCACCTTCCACTCCAACTGGAGCCCACTCTAATTATTCTTCTGTCCCCACCACTTTTCTAAGTCAAGTCTCACTAAAAATACCAATAACTTTCATATCATTATATTAATCAGGAGTATAGTCTCCATAGCATTCCACACAAACATTTATTTTTATTTTTTTAAACATTTATTTTTTAAAATATTCCCTTCCTTTCTATGATCCTTTCTGCTCTGTCAGTTCCTTCTGTACCTTCCTCCCCTTCTATTTTTGTTATATTATTTTTTCCAAGCTTATATTGTTAGCATATTCCTTAGGTCATTTTATATGTTCTAAGGCTTTAAATATTACCAATAAACAAATGAATTCCAACTTTATATGTCTAACTTATTTCAACTCAACACATATTTTTTGAAGATCCATTATTTGCCAGGTATACTGTGGTAAGTGAGGCAATACAACTGTTGCTTTTATACTCAAGTGAAAGAAACACAATAAATCAATAAACTCCCAAATAAAATAAAAATATACTCATAATAAGGCTTATGAATAAAAACTAAAGTATAATTAATATCTTGAAATCTCTGGAGTTGAAATTCAAACCGGATGAGGTCATTTTGGCCAATTTGCAAATGGGCTAATGGGGAATTTAACAAAAATATTCTTAAAATGAACAGTGCTTGAGAGATAACAGCATATTAGTCACCATTAAAGCAACAGTGAAAACCCTCTTTCAACCTCATGTGTTTTGTAAGAACGAATGAAAAGTACCACAATTTGACCGAAAAATGGAAATTAAGGGGAAAAAAGAAATGATATTGATTTGTGACAGAAAATAATGACAAAATCAAAGTCTATTATTGGAAAAGTTCTAGAATGAAATCCATGAAAGTATACAAAGGAACAAGGAGAACAATGATCAGGGAGAGAAAACTGGAACAACCTGATGCTTCTTGAGGCTCAGGAAAAAACTACAAGGCTAATTCCTACGTAACGGCAGTACAATACTTTATGTTTGGAATGTCCTATAGCACTCCTCCTTTCAGCAAGTTATGTGTAATAATAAAACAATGAGAAGTTTATATACATTTGCTGAAACTGCAGGGAGGGGGGAATTTCTTTCTCCTACTATCTTAACATCTCTTTTCACATAATATGTTGAAGCAACTGCAAAAAGAATTATATTTTAAATGTGACAATTTCTAGTTTGAATAGCTTTCATTTAGCATATGATCTGCTGAAATTAGCATTGTGGTAGACACCAGGGATGTGTCACCACAGCCTTTTAAAGAAGGGGTTTGCTGCTCAACTCTGGAGTGACACTGGGAGACAGTTTCTGGCTGTCAGTTATGGGTTTGCCTCAGTAGCAGAGGGCTGACTCACCCAAGGACTGACTGGCTAAAGCAGGGGAACATAAGAGGGGTTCATAAACTTTCTCTGTAAAGAGACAGATAGTAAATGTTTTAGGTTACACAGGCTAGAGTTTCTGTCACAACTATTCAACTTTGCTGTTGTAACTCAAATGTAGCCAGAGATAATAAATTATGGATGAATATGGCTGTATTCCAATAAAATTGTATTTATAGACCTTGAAATTTGAATTTCTTATAAAGTTTCACATTTCACAAAATATTATTCTTCTTTTGATTTTTTTTATCATTTCAAAATGCAAAAACCATTCTTAGCTAACAGGGCACAGATGAGTAGATGGCAGGTTAATCAGAGTTTGCTAACCCCTGGCATAAAGATCCCAGCCATTTTACCCTAATGTGGGACAATCTAATGGGCAATTTGTGTTCCAGAGCTCCTCACCAAGTTCTCTGAGGGTTTATTAAGCCTATTGTGCACTTTGACTTATTCCTTTACTCAATCTGCTTGCTCCCCTTTCCCTTGCAGCTGTTGATTCCTAAGAAACACCTCATCATCATCTGCTTCTCTGGAACCCAACATGAAACACACATGAATTGATCCATTAGGTGTTTCCTCCTCTAAGAATGGGCAGCTTTAATATCTCATTTTTCATGACCATCCTTGAATCAGAAATAAAGGAAGGAAGAATCACTCTCCTTCTTTACCCACAGGCAGAGCAACTGTGTGCATGGAAGTCTATGGAAAAAGAAGAAATGGTACATGATAAAGAAGGGAGCTGGTAAGCTTCAAAACTTAGATTAGACTTTATATATTTTTATTTACTTACCTTAATATACCCTGCTCATATTCATTAGAGATTCATCTAATCAACTCTATTTTCTAGCAAACTGCCCTTTATATTCTATTTCTACCAATCATCCATTTCTAGTCACCTTTTTTAAGGCTAAGTGATCTCAGTTAGTGCTAGCTATGATAAAGTTTATTTTCCATTTATAAAACTTCCTTTTCCTCCCATTATCTTCATTTATAAAGTTAAGTCCCCATTCTACCCCTGCTTGTTTCCCTTACCCCACTCTGGGCATCACATTGAAACATTTCTGGATCTCTCCACATGTGGTCTATCCATGCTTATCTACTATAAATTTTATTCCAAGTCACTTCTTGCTCTTGGCTATCTCCCATTTGGAATGTATCTGATGTGATTTAATAATGTATTAAATATGGACAGAAGTTTCACATTTTTCCCTCTTCTTTATATTAGCATTGAAATACTTAACTCCATAGGAAATATTTTCCACTAATAGGATATCAGGTTATTTGGTAACTACCAAGTGGGATAATTTTGAGTGTGGAAAACTACCTGGTGACCCCCCCATACAGACCACATGGAATACTCGCCAACAAGAAACGATAGTTTTGGCAGCACACAGTATCTATTCATAAATTATTGACTCTGAACTTTGGATATGACAATCATTTTATAGGTAGCCACAAATCAGACCAATACCTGAAAATGGGTTCACTGTCAGCATGGCAAAATCATTTTAATCAAACAAAGAAGCACAATTTCAATTGATTGCTACTTTTATATCAGTTTTCATCATTCATTGATTCTAAAGAATGAATATAAATCATTCCCAAAACATTGTTTGCTTTTGCTACTGTTACTCATTATGTAATAAAGTTTGTGTATGCCCTTTGCTTCATGATACCTGTTATTAAAGCATGCATTCACTCTGTCTACCTCTTTTTTAATTCTGCTTAGTAACACAAAAATACTCAAAGTATATATTTACCTACTCATCTACTTTTGTGCATCAACTCATTGGCATCTGCAGTTATATATTTTCTCATCTGTTTTCTGCAGAAGTCCTTTTCCTAAGGTAAATAATGTTACCTTCCTAGGGTAAAAAGAAAAGAAGATGGACTAGCAAGTGTGGCAGGAAACCATTTAGAGAGTCAAATAGAGAAACAGAGAAGCAACACCCTGCTCTTTCCTCACATCTATTGTTCCCCATTGGCCAGGAAATTGTTAGTTTACGTGAAGATCCCTGTTGAATTCTGGCAATTTCTAAACTGTGGTATAATCTATGAAATTCTGCTTATGTACCAATGCAAATGCAATCAATACTAACAAATTTATACTTCCATACTAGGAGATTTTGAAGGGGAAAAGAACCCAAAAACTTTTGTTATAAGGAAAACTTAAAGTTTTAATTCTATTTATTTTATATTTATTTATATTTAACATTTGTTTTATTTATATTTAATATTTATTTATTATTTATTTGTTTGCTTTATCTATTTATTTATTATTTTTATTTATTTATATTTAATATTTATTTTATATTATTTTATTTGTTTAAGGTGCAATACCTATGTATCCTAGAAATCAAAAACATAACAAAGTGCAATGAAGACAACAAAAACTATGCATAACCCCAAAATAAGATGTATACTTTATGCATATGCATATGTGTGTATACATATGTGTATTTACACCTATATATACAAATGAAAATCAGCATATTCGTATTTCAGGTTGTCACTGAACTTATTTGTGTGTTTTATCTTGATAGCCAATTAGAAAGAAGAAATATGCCTATATATTAGGTGAGTAGGTTCTTTCTAATACTTTTTCCCCCATTGTTTGTCAGTCTGTTTTAACCAATCATAACATGTCTATTATCTGTTTTCTGTGACTGGAAAAACATGCTTCATTAGGACAAGGTCAGCAATATATAGGATCACCACCTTTCTCAAGAACGTCAGGCACATATCAGGTGTTTTGTGACTATTTGTGGATAAATATGGATGAGTGATTATAGTGAACTATCAGTTCCTCAGTGTACCAGGAGCTCATACAAACTTTGTGGATCTTAAAATTTATACAATTAGGGATCCTCTTTAAGAAAAGAAATTAATAGTGTAACCTGGGTGGTTCAGTCAGTTAAGCATCTGCCTTCAGCTCAGATCATGATCCTGAGGTCCTGAGAATCAGCCCTAGATCAGGCTCCCTGCTCAGCAAGGAGCCTGCTTCTCCCTCTCCCTTGGTCACTCCCTGGCTTGTACATTCTTTCTCTTTTTTAAATAAATAAATAAATAATATCTTTAAAATAAGAAAAAGAAAATAAATTCATATATAAATAAATATAAAGTCACAATACAAAATTACAAGGCATCAGGATACCTGTGTGTCTCAGTCAGTTAAGCGTCCTGCTCTTGATTTTGGCTCAGGTAATTATCTCAAGGTCCTCAGACTGAGCCCTGCTTCAGACTCCACACTCAGTGGGGAGTCTGCTTGAGATTCTCTCCCTCCCCCTCTTCCTCAACACTACCCTGCCATTCACACATGCTCTTGCTTTCTTTCTCAAATAAATAAGTAAGTTGTTAAAAAAAATTACAAAGCATTTCCCAAAGCCTAGAAAAGAATCTTGGCAAGAATCCTTGAAGCTTAAGCATTATTAGCTCCTTTATAAATTCATCCTTGCTTCCACTGTACTTGGCATACTAGTTTTTATTCTTTTTTTTTTTTTTTAAAGATTTTATTTATTTATTTGACAGAGAGAGAGACCACAAGTAGGTAGAGATGCAGGCAGAGAGAAGAGGAAGCAGGCTCCCTGAGAGCAGAGAGCCTGATGGGGGGCTCAATCCCAGGACCTTAAGATCATGACCTGAGCCAAAGGCAGAGGCTTTAACCCACTGAGCCACCCAGGCTCCCCTAGTTTTTTAATATTTTTGTCTTGACACAGTCTGTCCTGGTCTACTTTTTGTCTTTGTCTCTGGATTTTCGAGCTATAAGATATAGAGTTCAATTGAATCTTCTTGTTATTGAATGCAGAGATTTTATTTCATAAGAAGATTTGATTTGGTCCTTCTCCATATTGTCCTCTTTTGAATTGCTGTATATTCTCATATACTTCATGATAACTCTGCTCCTTCACATTTATAAAGGGAATTGTACACTCATCTAATAGTAGAAGTTAGATTAAATCTCTCAGAAATACTGTTGTTTTCTGTCCTGAATCTTAAACACCCATATAGGGTTTGAAATGCTCATATATAGCAGTGTTACATTGTCAGCATCCTATGCTTATTTGTTTTCTGCATCATTAGGACATTTTAGCATCATCTTGGATACAGTGCCCTCACTCCTGGTTTTCTGCATGACATTGTTTTCCTGTCATGAGTTAGAGTCATGATATTATGTCTTTCTATTTTCTTAGAGAAGCACTGTCCAGTAGGAACATAATATGAGCACTAAGAGACAGCCACACATATAATTTTAAATTGTCTAGTAGTTATTTTTTAAAAAGTAAGAAAAAAAACAAGTGAAATTATTTTAGTGACATATTTTCCCTAAACTAATATATCCAAAATGTTATCATTTCAAAATGTAATCCATATACAAATAATTAATGAGATACTTTAAATTATGTTTATATACCATTTCATCGTTGTTGTTTTGAAATTTGGTGTATTTTAACTAGTCACTTTTAAGTGCTCAATAGTCACAAGTGGTTTGTGGGTAGCGAATTAGAACAGATTTTAAACTATGTCAAGTATAAGGTGATGGTAGAGTCAAGCTCATCTCTGGGTGAGTGGTGTATTCTCTGAAATGTTACCAGATGCTCTGGAGTACAATAGATGGTAAAACCTACCAAGGCAACCAAGGGCCTTTTCCTAGTTAAGAATTTTAGCAAGTTTTTTCTATCATATTATTTACTTACCTCCCCACTAGTAGCCATTCTGCTTACTATAGTACGTTAAAATTCTGTTCAGCCCTTTCTTTAATCTGATGCTAATTGTATTACATTAGTAACATTATTTTTTTTAAATATCTAGCATAAAACTGCCATTCTTAGTTTCAAGAATAGATGTTGATTTTTCTATTTCTATGTAATTTATTATCCTTTTTTTAAATTTTTTAAGGTCCAATAAAATCAGGCTTTTAAAAGGTTAAACACTTGCATGTAATTTTTATCTTATCCAGTTAACCATATGGGTTTGTTTTAGAAACTCAGAAAGATAATCTGAATATATTATAGAAAAAACATTTCTTCTTGAAAATTATTTATTGTGAAACCAGGTGCCACTAGAGAAAAAGAATCAGTGTGTGCCATGCATACCAACCTGTAGTATAAAGAAAAATAAGAGTTAAAACAAGATAATAATTCCTATTATGAAATTAAATTCAAGTATACTTTTCTTTCGATTATCTTAAATTTTCTAGATTTCATATTCAGGTTAAAGTTACCTTTATTATATTGCATTTTATTTAACCACTCTTTGACATAATGCTTTTAAGACATCTAGAGTAATACTTTCCTTCTGAAATTTCAATGTATGTGTGTGTGTGCTTTAAAATATAGAAAAAAACTATATTTACTGACTTTGAAAGCAAATGTACATTCAATGCTTGGAAAATACACTTGAAATTGTTGGATGTCAACTGACCAATAACATAACCAAAAGGTTCCTGGACAATTGTCTAAAAAATACATTGACTAGGTATAAGTCTGTATGTAGGTATAAAATAAAAATTATTGATAGGTTCGTGTTTTATTGCTATTCATGCAGTTCATTCTATATGTGTAATATAGTTTAAAAGTGGTATATATATACGATGGAATACTATGCAGCCATCAAAAGAAATGAAATCTTACCATTTGCGACGACATGGATGGAACTAGAGCGTATTATGCTTAGCGAAATAAGTCAACTGGAGAAAGACAACTACCACATGATCTCCCTGATATGAGGAAGTGGAGATGCAACGGGGGTGGGAGTTAAGGTGGTAGGAAAAGTAAAAATGAAAGAAGATGGGATCGGGAGGGAGAAAAACCAAAAGAGACTCTTAATGTCATAAAACAAACTGAGGGGGGTGGGAGGAAGAGGGGTTGGGTGAGGGTGGTGGGGTTACATCATATGTTTAAATAAAGCTTAAATAAAGTTAAAAAAAAAAAATCATCATATATAACATGCCCCATGGCAATTTGAGTTAGGTATCATCCCTATTTTACAAATGAAGTTAAATGTTGCAAAGAGCAGATTTCTTGTTCTAAAATACAAAACTCACTCAGCATTTTACTTCTATACTAAGTCCAGGGCTCTTCCTAACGCATACTTTGTTCTGAGTTTGTGTTTTTTCTTTCTTCTTTTCTTGAATAGTTGCAATGATAATAGAAAAGAGTACAGACATTACTTTCCATTGCCCTTATTTATAAATTGGCTGAAATTATTGTATAGAAAAATGTGTAAGTGGAACATGGTTAAAAGAGTGAAAAATACACATCTAGCTAGCAACAGGAGGCATTTTAATAACAATATTAATGACAAAACAATGCATTTATGTTATTTCTTACATTTGAATAAGCTTTTAAGACATTTTCACAAAAAGCCTTTTAGAGAAAGAAGGACATCTTGATTTTAGTATAGTTATTTTTAAGACAGAGTAGTGTCCTTGGTAAATTGGTTTGGAAATTTCCACCATTTTCTTTCCTTGTGTCCATCCTGAGCTTGATATATGTTACTTACTAACTTGAATTAAATGTCATTGATTTTTACCAGAGAGTCAAATACACATAGTAGCATATCTTAAAACCAATAACTGATACTACTTAGTGAAAGATGTAGAAATTTGAGTGGGGGAAGGAATTGGAAATAATGGAAAAATTAGAAAAGAAGAAAGTGGTGAAGGAAAATTAGGGGAAAAATAAAGGAATTGGACCTGATAACAATACAATTGAAAATGACCCAAACTCTGAAATTTGGGAAAGTGAAGATTAATCTGATTCAATTTTCGGTCAAGATGTCACTTACTGTTAGAGAGGGGTTTACATCTCCTTCCAATTCTCATGGGTGTTAATGCCTCTGTCTTTCACCATTTTAATTTTACAAGTCAATAGGCTAACAATTAATTTAGCTGCTTTAATAAAGGTTGTTTGGTGCTCTTGGTGTTACTCATGGTTAATAGCTAGGCCTAGGCTGATGCCAAGTTCTCCATTTGTTTCAGTTCCTGCTATGGATACAGGGATTACTTGCCTAGCTTTCTATAATGGCTTTTCCTTTACTCATAAAGAGTAAGGTCATCCACGACAACCACTTCTTAGGCAACTACAGGCAGAGAGAACTACAGACAACCTATCAGTGAACTCTTCAGGTACTAACCAGTTACCAACACAGAAGTTCTCTTATTTTTCTGCAATGTAAAAACAGTAAGTTAGTTTTTAAATTACTGATTGCCTCTTCATACCTCAAAATGTTACCTGACCCATATTTTTAGCACAAAAATTTTATCAGTTTGTATAAGAGCTCCAGTCTCTAACAAAAAGTTATAAACTCTTAATGGAATTTGGGCACTAATCTATGTTCAACTGTGAAGAAATTCTTTTAGAATTGAAAATTACAGCCATATTAATACCTTTCTCTTGTGCTGTGAACAATAAATGCCAAGAGGCTTTTTCCCCTTTAATGATTAACTGCTTTTTGGAAAGTACTGCCATTTACCACATGCAAATTTCTTCCTTTGTAGATCAGATGTGATGAAGAACACTAGGTGGTTGCCTCTTGTGAATAGATTTAGAAAGTACTAATTATAAGACTAACATACCACAATCATGCTTAATTTGTGTAACTCCCTTAATGCCAGATGAGTGAACTCTGTGAAGCAAATTGAGATGGCAACAATAGGATTTTTACCTTTTGTCTATTTACTTTCTTACAGGATAGGACTGACAGCAGGAAATAAGAATTATTTTACTATATAAAAACTTTTAAAAGAAGTTATTTGTTACATTCAAGCAAATAGAATTTAAACTTTTTGTATATCTTTAATTAAAATAGCTCTTAAATTTAATAGTGTTTTAAAAAGTACCTAGATGGGTAGTCAGTGTCAAGGATTAGTATTGTTACCTCTATCAAATATAATTTGGTCTCTTGTCTTTTTTTGAAGGTCATAATACCAAATAGATAAGTATTCTATGTTTAAACTAATAAAATACATGCTAGAAATTAAGTATTTCTGAATAGAATATAAAATGGAAATGTTACAGATTTTTTGTTAGAATTTTAGTAATTTTCTAATTCCATCAGTTAAAAGAGGGAAATGAGGGAATAAAAAATAATAAATTTTCTGAATTGTAGTTCCATCAATGCAATTTCTTATGTGAAGATAAAAAACAAATATCAAAAATACTAAAATCAATTAAGTTGGAACTTACAATTTGCTAAAACTAATAGATTGTAGGAATGCAAAAACATCATTTATTTAAATTAACTCAAAGTATAGATTTCCATATTATGGTAAAATTCAAATAAGCATATAAAATTGTGAATGCATATTTTAACATAACTAAAGCTCTAAGCATGGACATATGCCAAGCAGGCTTTTAAAAGCAATAAAAATTAAGTTGAGCAGTTGGCTAAAGCAAACATAGAATGAGACAATCCCAAAAATTAACTTTAAAAAATTAACATTTAGGTAACATGATAACAATGATATTTAGTGATTTCCAAGTAAGAAATGGCTCAAAATAATAATATTTAAACCAAGTCACATAATATTTGTGCAAACACACACACACACACATACACACATATTTACAATACATTCTCCTGTGAAGTTTGTTATCTTTTGAGAAAAGAATTCAACTCTGTTGGAATTCTCTTCATGATGGCAATTAAATAATGAGATGTCTAATCAAACCACTACATTGTTATAATGCAAATAATTTTTAAACAATGTTCCTGTTCTTTTTTTTTTTTAAGATTTTATTTATTTATTTGACAGACAGAGATCACAAGTAGGCAGAGAGAGAAGAAGGGAAGCAGGCTCCCCGCCAAGCAGAGAGCCTGATGTGGGGCTCGATCCCAGCTGGGATCATGACCTGAGCCAAAGGCAGCGGCTTTAACCCACTGAGCCACCCAGGCGCCCCAATGTTCCTGTTCTTAAAGAGCCAACAGATTTTTTTTTTTTTTTTTAGTTTAGGATTCATCACAAAAAGAGATTACCACATAAAAGAACTATTTTTAGAAATTACATAAGCTTACTTGTTGGAGAAATATATCAAAGGCATATCCATTTACTTAGTACACGTGAAACCAGGGTCTAGTATATGTTATGCATTCTACTGGGGGCTGAATGCCAGAAAGAACTAAGATGACATGCAATTATTAGATAAAATGTGTTGGGTATGAAATGTGTTGTCATCCCCAAAACAAGAGACAAGTTCAAGTGGCAAAAAATTTGGGGGGACCAAAGAATTACATTTGGAGTACCCAGATTTAGGTAGAAACCCATCGTATGCCAATTATAGGAGGTGGACTCAGAATTTTCCTGGGGGGAAGGAAAAGATGATTTGATAAGTTGTTTTTAAGAGTTCATTGATACTGAAAAGCAGAGTTAGATCTGGGCTTTATTGATTGGTCAGGCTGTGATCCCTAGGCCAAAGTTCACCTTTATCAGTCTTCAAACAGGAGTTTCTTATTCTTTCTGATTTACTGAAATGTTAGTGGTTTGGCCCAATTAAAAGTTTAGAAAACACAATGTGCAAGGCAGTTCCTGTGATATGGCTATTCTGGTTTTATTTAAAAGTGGTTCTATTTACATCATTTTTCACAATGTACCACCCATGATGCTAAGAACTTTATTACATTTATTTCATTAAATTCATTATATCTTCACAGCAGTTCTGTATGTGGTAGGTGTAATCATGCTTATGTTACAGATGACAAATTTAAGACTGAGAGGAGTTAATAACCTTCCTCAGCTTGGCCTCTAGTCCCAGACAGAAAGTATAGGGTCCAGAAACATGGTTTATAATTCCAAGGCAGAAAAGTTTAGGAAGTAGAGGATTTAGGCAAATCTGTTGAGAGTACAGGTATGTATGAGTTTAAAAGTATAAATCAAGAACATCATTAAAGTCTATGAAAATTAAACTCCTTTGACAATATCATTATAAACTTGACACTAGGAAAAGTTCAATTTGAATGTTTCAAGAATTTTTTTCCAGCCCACTAGAGGGACTAGTGCCCTTAGACAATGTGCTGTCTTGGCAAGCTTGTCCTCCTACAGTCTGCTGAGAGTTATTCCGGTTTCTAGGAAATAATTAATGCCAGGTGCCTACTGTCTCTCAGTAGTTGCTTGTGAAATGTGAAGGCTCTTTCAGTCGAGTTTAAAGATGGACAGACAAAGGGTTACTGACTCTGGGTCATTTAAAAGGACACATATACAGAATCCACCAGCCAGCTTGTAAGAGAATCAATGTACTGTTATAACTTCATCTCATTTATCATATTATCCTGATCCACCCTGGTTCATTCCTTGGGCACCCTGGAATCTGAGAAGTTGTATAAGAAATTACTGACACTATCTTCTGCAGCTTGTTATAACCACCTTCTCTTTCCATCTGGCCTCACATTTCTAACAGTAGATTCATTTCTTTGAGTTAGAGCACAAGGAGAAGGGCATTCATTGCCTCTAGATGTGATGGTTAAAATAGAAATACTTTGACAGATGGGGAGAAAGTCTTTAATTGTAAATTTTACTCTTATTTCACAGAGTATCTGTGGAATTTTGAATAAATTATTTGATTTCTTAATTTCACTTCTCTACATCCCATTGAAATGATAGGAAAAGGTGATCTCTTAAGGTATTTTAGAACTGACATAACAAGAATATGTAAAGTTAGAGAGTAGTAAACATGAATGATTCCCAATTCACCATTAATTTACTAAAAATGTATTAAGGCATAGTCTCTATAATTTGGCAAGGAAATACAAAGCACAAATGTTGATGGACGTGTCCTGGGTGGGTTTATGTTTGTAATACATTTAGAAGGGGAGGAATCAAGCATTATGACTTTTGTTTCCGCTGGGAATTAGATTCTTAAAGATAAAATGAAGAAAGGTGGAATCTTTCATGTAATAATACAGGATTTGTTTGCTGCTTCCCCACACTTGGGGAAAGAGTTTTATTTATCCCCCTGTAAGACACAAATAACTTTGGGGGATCTTGAGTCATCATGAAGATGAAATGCTGCTGAACACTATGGGCAGTGATATTTTCCTTGTTTTTATGGGCCATACTTCTGAAATAATTATTAATGAACAACTTATAACTTGAATGTATAGGAATTATACCCCAAATTTGGACTTAAATAGTAAGTTACAGATGCATCTTTTTGTATAAGTTCTGTGGTAGTCTTTCACATAGAATTCTGTGCTACACCACCTATTTTCTGTAACTATTAATATTTGGGCACACTAGTTTTGAAAACATGCTAGTATTTAGTTATGCTTTATTTTAGTTAATCATTTTCTTTATTTCTATTATTCATATTGTAAAAGTGTGTCATTTACTGAGAGACATTCAAGTTTTCCACTTGTTCCTCTTCTTCCTTATATTTTGCTTCCATCTGTTCCCTCTTTACTCCCCCCCACATTTTTCTGCTTCTGGCTTCTCCTTTATTTCTGCAAATAAAACTAATTTTTGTATTCATTAATAACTCATATTGAGAAGTTGAGTTAAAACATTTAGCAGACCTCAATTGGGTGATGTCATATTGTGTGTGCCACAGTAAAATTTAATATTTTACCATAAATTTATCATTTAGTGTGATCAAAATGGATTATGTCATAATTTTTCTACTATATAAACATTCAAAATTAACATGTTTGTTTTTACCATATATGCATTAATATAAATACTTCTATCTAGAAACTTCTTATTTCACGCAGTTTTCATCAAATAATAGTGTATACCCATCATATATGTCTTGATGTCGTTATAAAATAATTTAATTGGATTGACTATTAAACATAACTCAATATTTGGACAGAAAATAAAAGAGATGTTCTATACAAATTACAAAACAACAAAAAGTAAAAATTTGGCTCTGGCAGCAATTGTCTTAAGCCAGTCATATGGTGTATTTGTGTGCATCTTATTTGGGATGCTAGGAAAGGATTTTAAGGAAAACTTGGTTTGGAATTTAAGTGATAGGAAAAGTGGTTTCAATATGGAGAAAAAGTTGAAGCATGTTTTCTTTCTTTTTAAGATTTATTTATTTATTTGGAGAGAGAGAGGGAAAGAGAGTGAGTGCAAGTGAGGGGAGGGGCAGAAGGGAAGAGAGAATCTCCAGCAGATTCCCCACTGAGTATGGAGCCTGTTGGAGAGGGGGAGTCAATCTCGGAGCCTGAGATCATGACTCCAGCTGAAATCAAGAGTTGGACACTTAACCTACTGAGCCGCTTAGGCACCCCCAAACATGTTTTCTTATGAAAGGTGTGATGTAGCAGATAGGCCTGATATGAGCTACGGGGAAAAAATGAAGAGGAGAGTGTAAAAGTGACCATAATTTTGCACGTATAGATTTATTATGCTTTATAAGGGCTGAACTTTGTCAATGATGCAGGATAAAACAGGAACATTTGTGATATTTTATACAAGAAAAGGAATAATGACTTTTGAAGTGAGAAATTTTTAAAAATCACTAACTTTCAAAAACCTTTAATATTTATATTTAGAGACCATATAGACTTTAAGCTTGGCAGATAATGGGAAAGGGAAGGGAACTGTCCTACTATTCCAGGCATGGTAAAGGTGCAACCAAACTACACTGAGTAACAGTCTGATGCATTTATGACTATTTGTCCTCATGTTCCCTCCCCCATATTCTAAGTACAGGTCCATGGATAAATATGGAAGCTGCCATTGTCTATGCTTATGAACAAAGCAATAGTTGCTCTTATATCACAATTTCAAAAACTTACATTCTATGCTAGAGCTATATATATCATGATATGTTCAGTGGTTCATAATGGTAAATTAGAATATCAAAATAAAATTCACCCTGCCTATCATATGTTTTCCTAAAAAAATGAACAAAGTATAAAGCTCCATCCCTTCCACTAATTGTTAAGCACTTTCTCCTGTGTTATCTTCATAATTATCTACCTTTTATGACACTTACCTAACTACCATTTTCTCCCTTCTGTCCCCAAATCTACCACACTACTCTCCAAAACTCTTATATTCTAATTAATCAAATTACTTACACCCTTGACATCTCTCAGGGAACATTTCCACCTCTTTGCCAAAATTAGAATTTATATTTACCTCACAGACAATTTCTTGTATAACTCTATGAAAATCTGGATGGTGTATTTTCATATCCTCATGACTCAGAGCTGAGACTGATGACTTAATTGCTTATTGATGCCACACTGTTCCACTGAATTATTGGAAAAAAAAAATTATCTCAGGGTTTATCTTCACCTCAACTTCTCTCTTTATCCTGAGAGGTTTCATCCTCAACATGGCCCACTACACACACACTAGACCTTCAGTTCCTTGACCTCCTAATCTCCAATGACCATCCCCATTGTACCAGAGCCACCTGCTTCTAGTAGAACTCCTCTGATTTCATGAGCTCAAATATCCCACTCCTACCACATTTCTCTTTCCTGTTTATTTACATAATCATCCTGATTACAACTGTTTCATGACATGACTGAAACATAAGGCCATTTTGTCTTAACACCCACATTCCATTTCAATACATGGTATCCATTAATGCTCCACAGTTCAGGATTGCTTCTTGACCTCTGTTTTTTCTTCTTGACCACGTATCTGAAACCCAAATATGACTACACTCTGATGATTGTCATCTGTTTTTTTTTTCCCTCGTACTACCACAAATGAATGATACTTAAAAATATTTATACCATGGGACAGATTGCTAAAACACTCCTTATTCATTGTTCACCTTATGCAATAGCATATTAAAAATTCTCATGTTTCTCACACACCCAACTCTTTCCTGTTTCTCACTGAACAAAAGGTCCTGTATTCAGAAATAACAGAAGCTACCAGATGGGAGCCACTTCAGGTTCCTATCAAGCATTCTGCCTCCACCTCTCAGTTATTCAGTCATTCACAAACTATTTATTGCTTGGCACTGGAAGCCTTATGGTGAACAAAACAGAGTTAATCCTCACCCTTATATATTTTACTAGAGAAAAGAGAGATCAATCAAATGGAGAAAAATATATACACTTTTAATTATAAGTACAATACATTAAAAAATATAGGGCCCTTTTAGATTAGACAATGATATGTACATTTCCTAGAGGAGTGCCATTTAAATTTAGTCCTAAAAGATGAGTAAAAATAATCATGTGTTCAGTGGGAGGAAAAGCATACTAAGAAGATGAAACAGCAAGTGGGAAAGCCTGAACAGGAAAGAAGTTTGATACATTGTAGAAACATTAAAAATATCAGTTTGGTTAGAACATAAGGAGTACTGCATAAGAAGGCTATGGAAAATTATAGTGAGCAACAGCCTGGATAAAACATGTAGATTAATATTGTCAATTCTGGAATTAGATAGGCTGTGTTTGAATTCTGATCATACCAGTCATTGGTTGTGGAGCAAATTGCTTAATCTTCTTATGTCTATTTTTCTCATTTATGAAATAATAATAATAATAGTAATAATATAATCTACATAATATAAGGCATGAGGTCATTGTGAAATATGAATCGTTTAATATACACAGAGTACTGACTTAAGATAAAAGTAGAATAAATGCTAGTTTTTGCTGTTGCTTTTGTTCTTAATTAAGTTCATGCTAAGGAATTTAGTTTTCATTTTCAAAGGTATGAATAGTCATCAAAGAGTTTAAAGTTGCAAAATGACATGATACATTAGATCTTTTTAAATATCACTTGGGCTGATTGTAAAGACTGGGCTAAAAAAGGTGATAATTAAATCTGAGAGGATCTTAGGAAACCATGCAATAATCCAGGAGAGAAATGATAGTAAATTAACTAAGACTAATAATTTAAGTGTTGGTTTAGCATATGTACAATTAGAGAGAAATGAACTGACTTGAGATATGTTTTTATGCTAACAGGTACCAAACTTTGCAAAATATTGGATATAGTGACTTAAGAGAGGTGGTGTAAAAAAAAAAAAAAATCCCAAGTATCTGATTACTAAAGGCATGTTTATATAGATTGAAAAGAATGAAGGAACTCTTGGGGTGCCTGGGTGACTCAGTCAGTTGGGCATATGACTCTTGGTTTCAGCTCAGGTCATGATCTCATGGTCCTGAGACTAAGTCCTGTATTGGGCTCTGTGCTCCACATGGAGTTTGCTGGAGATTCTCCCTCCCTTTTCTCCTCCTTCCCCTGTTACACCCATGCTCATGCTCCCTCCATCTGTCTCTATAAAATAAATGAATAAAATGTTTTTAAAAAGAAAAGAATGGACTATTATTTTTCTTATAGAATTACCTCTTAAATTAAAAAAAAAAAACCTTTAAGTTTATTTCCTATTTCTAATGTATGTTTCCAGTTGTGAACTCTTCTAACCTTATTTCTAAGCTGATCTTCTGTTGCTCTACCACTTTTGATAATTCTCTTTATCTACATTATTAGAATATGATATCCTCTGTAATTAGTGAGTGATTACTCTTCCTTATCTATTCTCTTTAGTTCCAAATATATTCACAATAAAAATAAGGAAAATTATGTATGCAAAAACAAGAGCCACATAATTCTAATTCTATTTTTATAGTATATGTGTATTCCTGGTTGGTTTAGGTAGTGATTTGGTTTTTTGCTCCCTGTACCCACATACCTCACCTGAAACCAAGATGACTAGAAGCCTATAAAAATATAAATAGGAATGGACATAAAGGAAACATATGAAATTTTCCTGATACTAGATGGTATCTTTCAGTATCCCAACTCTGTTACCAGAAACTTCTCTCACAAATGTATATGCTGTCAGAATACTGCAAGAGCATTGAATTAGTTAGGTACAATCAGAAGACAAAACCACACAGTAATATGTATAGAAAAAGCTTAAAATAAGAAATTATTAATTCAGACAAGGATTTGATTAATGAAGGACTGGCTTATTAGAGTTCTCAGAGAAACATGTAAATAAGATAGAGACAGAAAGACATGGAAAGATTTATTTTGAGGAATCGGATGGTGAAGGCAGCCAAATGAAATCTGTAGGGCAAAGTTGGTGGTCTGGAGACTCAAGTCACAGTTGAGGTGCAGTTTTATTTCAAAGACTGAAAACTCAGGGAGAATTCCTTCCTCTTCAGGAAACCACAGCCTTCTCTTAAACCTTCAACTTATTGAATGAAACCCACCCCCATTATGGAGCACAATCTGCTTTACTTAAAGTCAACTAAATGTAAATGTTAATTATATCTAAAAGCAATTACATAACAACATCTAGAGCAGTGTTTGACCAATCAACTGGTTAGCATAATCTAGCCAACTTCACAAATAGAATTAACCATTATGGCTAAGAAGAAGTAATAAGAACTCTAAAAAATTTAAGAATAACAGATAATAAGGAGTAGACAACTCCCTGAGCTAAGATAGAGCACCTTAAGAAGAGACCTCTGGACCCCCAGAGTTAAATTTTAGACCTTGCAAATGAATGGCTGCTCCTCACTGGATGCAGAAAAGTAGCTGTGTTGCTGCACAGAGGAACTTACTTGAAATTTATCTTCTAGGTTGCCATAGAAAATAATGTCACATTAGAGTCACTCTGTGAAACTGATGAAGTGGGGATCCAGGGAAGCTACTGGTCACTGGGTGCATCTGACTGCTGTGTACTATAGAAACTGAGCACTGAAGAGGCTGCCTGTGTGCAAGGCTGGCAGGAGGAAACTGTCCACACTATAGGAGTGGACTCTGATAAAGCCTAATATGCTGCAGGAGCTTGCCAAAAAAAACCACATCAGAACCATGAACACAAATTTCTGTTTCCTGTATTTATCTCTACCACTCTGTACTGACAAAGCTTTATACCTTGCCATCTGACAAAGGAAGAACATTTAGAAGCTTTAAATCCCTTTTTGCAATGATGAGTGGATTTGGAGCTGAGATACAATAAATTAAAAACTATCACAAGCATTGTGTGTGATGACTTGTGGAAGCTACTCCATGCAATAAGACCTACAACTACAGAAGCAAATTTAATAAGGGGCTGCAATGGAATTGGATAAGCAAATGCATGCCTTGTAGTTCTGTCCTATGTCCATATGATATATGATAGAGATTGTCTATGGAAAAAATAGCAGAGAACATCACCAGTGTTACTGTATTGGAAAATATCACTGCAGGCAGATGCAAAGAACCAAGATTATTAAGCTGGAGAATTAATTGTATTTCGGAAGTAAAGAGTCTATCAGAGTTAGAAAATGCATGGTAAGGATTTCTCTCCTACTCACAAATTCTCGGTCAGGACATGGCCTTGAACTCTCTTAATGCAGAACTGAAGGGAACTGCTTTACATTTACTGCAGCTAAGGGGATTCACTTTAGTGGGGGATCATTCCAAAGAAGCAAGGAAATTGAAGTGAGATTGAAGAGTCAGAAATGACTCATCCCAGAAGACTGGGTCCGGAGCACCCTTTGAAATACCCTTTTGCATATCCTCATTTTTCTCACAAGCACTGGGTGGACCTGGAGCATTTTGAGCTAGAGACCATGGAAATAAAACTCAAATATTCAGCGTTGAAGATTCCAGTCCCTGTATCCATGTTACTGCACTGCAAAGACTTACAGACACTTTCAGTTTTTCTTCCCTTTGACAACCATCCTGGTATTATAGCATGACACTGGTTATATTGAGCTAATACAGAAAATATTCATACAATTGAATTTTTAAATTCAAAAGATATTTTTAAATCTTGCTAATCCTCAAGAAATGGATTTTCTCTTACTTTCTCTCTAAGAGAATGGGATATATTTAATATTCCCTATGATTAATCTTAGTGTGTGCATAGCTTGTCACATCAGGAACTTCCAGTTCCTGACCCCTGAAGATTAGCAGCACAATTAGCAGTGACACTCATCTCATAGACTTTTAGAGGCAGAATATAAAATTGTGCACTGTAATAGTATTTTATTTGCTTCTGCACAATACTTTACTTCCTCTTACTGCAAAACTAAATGTCAGTCCAGGATTTCTTGCCTTGCGGAATTAAGAAACTTTATTAAATGGAAGATGAATAAAGTCATCTATATTTTAGTTTACATTGGTTTCTGGATGAGAAATGCTAGCATTTTAGATAGTATTTGGCAGACTTCCCTTGAAGTGGATCATAGGTTTTCTTTTCTTTTTCTCCTTAGAATATCTTTTTATTCATCAAAACACTCTAGTTGTAACAGATATGAAATTATACTCATTGAAGTTACACTGAGTGGAGTGGGAAATGGGTTGTGAAATCACTCAGCAGCATATAGTAGAATAGGGTGCAGATGAAGCCATATAACAATAGGAAGCAGTTTTTAAAACCAGAGCTTAAGGATATATTTTCCTTTAACCTAGATTTTGGTTACAGTAAGAGTTTACACTCGTGTAGGGTTGTTTTTTGTTTTGTTTTGTTTTGTTTTGTTTTTGGAGGGGGCTTGTGTGTGTGTGTGTGTGTGTGCGTTTTGTAGTTCTAATATTTTGGAATATGTTTTTGACAATTAAATGATTAAATATCATTATTCTAGTGTAAAGGTAGAACAGAAGTACTGAGGAATTAGTGACTTCTAATAAATTGCACTTCCTTTTGATATTTAGTTTATGGGCTATGATAATAAATAAGGAAACAAAGATGCTAATTCTTCCCTAGTGAAGGAGGACTGTAAGAGACAACAGGAGGAAACATCTTGGCATTTTAACAAAGGGAACTCTCTGTATGATCAGTATTATTCTTATTTTTATGCCCACAACTATTATTGCTCAAGAAACTGGAAGGTCTTCTCTCTAGTCTTTGATCTTAACAGTCATAATATTTTCCTGTTCTCTCTAAACCTAGCTATTACTTCACTGTATATATGAGAATTTTCCAGAAATAAATAGTATTCATACATAGAACAAAAAAGTCTAGACTCACTCCAATCAAGAGAAAAAACAATTACTGACACTGTACAGGAAAATCCATTGCTCTGGAATATTTTGTTGATTCTCCTCAGTTGCATAATTCCTAACCTAAAATCTCTCTGTCTGTATTTTAAGGATCACACTTTCCTTCCTTCCTCCCCTCCTTCCTTCCTTCCTTCCTTTGTTCTTTCCTTCCTTCCTTTCTTCCTATTTTTAGCCTAATTTTAATCCAGCCCTTCTTAAAACTCTGTTTCTAAGCTCTTGACTGTTGAAGAGCCATGCCCCCCAACCTTCATACTTTTTTCCTCATGCAAGTTTTCTCAAAATTCAGATTAAGAGACATTCAGATTAAAATAATTTTTATTCCTATGTCTCACAGCCCACTGCTCTTTTCGGGTGGAACTCTGGTGCCCACCATACTTTCCTGAAATCTCCAATTCATGTAATATATAAATCTGCACAATTGTTACCATTTCAAAAACATAACTTAATACAAAGGATATGGTTAACACAAAATATGCATTGTTCACAAATCAGAGTACATAAATTGCAGTACACTAAGTGCTTTCTTAGTCGTTTTACTTATGATGCCTAACTCAATGTTCCCAAAGGATTTTTAGCAAATTATTAATTCTGGAAATTACATTTGAAAAAGAAGTTCTATAGGTAAATAATTTTGGGGAAAAAATCCTGCCACATCATGCCTGGAGGTTTATAATGCATATTAAAGCATCTGATAAAGATAATTCATCTCAAACATAGTTGATTGTGGACCCTTTTATTGTAAATGCATGTAAATAATTTACTTGTTACTTCTGGAAGTCTATCTTATTTGATTCTTATCAAATTGCTGAAATATGACTAATTTTATGACCCACTTATGGATAGAAAGCAGGACTATTAGATATTTCAAAATTATTTTCACGATGAATTCTAGTGTCTGAAAGAGGTAGCATTTGAAGATTTGTATGCGTGCTTTTATTTCACATTATCTCCAAAGCAACCAAAAGCTACAACAATTAAGTGAAACTAAAATGCAAGATTATATATTTCTTCTTTTTGTATCCCTATGCTCTACAAACACTAATAGTTGGCCTCAAATATTTATTGCTCTCCTCTCCTTTTGCAGGAACTACATCTCACTCTTCTTTTACAGAGATGAAGCCCTGCTAAATCAATTAATCAAAACACAGCACACTCATTTAGCTAGGTTTAAAAATAAATGATATTTGTTGTTGTTGTTGTTGTTGTTGTGTTATTCTTTACATGAAGATTTTCATCTTGCAAAAAAAATATGGGTATCCAGGGAACAGCAAATGCGCTAATTATTTTTTATTTCTTAAGTTGAGTAATAGGGATATGGGGATTTCTTGTGTTATTCTTGATAACCTTGCATATATCATAGAGTTTTTGGTGTAAATATTTTAAGTCAAGAATACACGTTAACTAATGAAATATTTCAGTAACAGTCAATCCTGTACTACAAGAGGTTCTTACACATAACAATTACATAATCCTTAATATAAAAGAATGTTTACTTATTTATTTATTCATTTGATTTTATTTTTTCAGTGTTCCAAGGTTCGTTGTTTATGTACCACACCCGGTGCTACATGCAAAACGTGCCCTCGATACCTACCACCAGGCTCACCCATCTCCCCACCAGCCTCCCCTCAAAATCCCTCAGTTTGTTTCTCAGAGTCCATAGTCTCCATGGCTCAACTCTTCCTCTTATTTCCCCCAATTCACTTTTCCTTTCCTTTTCCTAATGTCTTCCATGTTATTCTTTATGCTCCACAAGTGAGTGAAACCATATGGTAATTGATTTTTTCTACTCTATTTACTTAACTCACCATAATCTCCTCCAGTCCCATCCATGTTGATATAAAAGTTGAGTTTTCATCCTTTCTGATGACTGAGTAATATTCCATTATATTTATAGATCGTATCGTCTTTATCCATTTATCTCTTGAAGGGCATCTTGGCTCTTTCCACAGTTTGCCAATTATGTTCATTGCTGCTATGAAAAGTAAGGTACATATGGCCTTTCTTTTCACTACATCTGTTTCTTTTTGGGAAAATACCCAGTAGTGTAATTGCAGGGTCATAGGGCAGCTCTATTTTTAATTTTTTAAAGAATCTCCACACTATTTTCCAAAGTAGCTGCACTAACTTGCATTCCCACCAACGGTGTAAGAGAGTTTCCCTTTCTCCACATCCTCTCCAACACTTGTTGTTTACTGCGTTGTTAATTTTGACCATTCTAACTGGTGTAAGGTGATAACTTAATGTGGTTTTGATTTGAATCTCCCTGATGGCTAATGATGATGAACATTTTTTCATGTATCTGTTAGCTATTTGTATGTCTTCTTTGGAGAAGTGTCTGTTCATGTCTTTTGACGTGAACATTTTTTGATGTGATTATCTGTTTTGTATGTGTTGAGTTTGAGGAGTTCTTTATAGATCTTGGGTATCAGCCCTTTGTCTGTAGTGTCATTTGTGAATATCTTCTCCAATTCTGTGGGTTGCCTCTTTGCTTTGTTGACTGTTTCCTTTGCTGTGCAGAAGGTTTTGATCTTCATGAAGTCCCAAAAGTTCATTTTTGCCTTTTTTTTTTTTTTCCTTTGCCTTTGGAGACATATCTTGAAAGAACTTGCTGTAGCTGATGTCTAAGAGGTTACTGCCTATATTCTCCTCTAGGATTTTGGTAGATTCCTGCCTCACATTGAGGTATTTTATCCATTTTGAGTTTATCTTTGTGTATGGTGTGAGAGCATGGTCGATTTCATTCTTCTATACACAGCTTTCCAATTTTCCCAGCACCATTTACTGAAGACTTTTTTTTCCCACTGAATATTTTTTCCTGTTTTGTTGAAGATTATTTGACCATAGAGTTGAGGGTCCATATCTGGGCTCTCTGCTCTGTTCCACTGGTCTATGTGTATGTTTTTGTACCAGTACCATGCTGTGTTGGTGATCACAGCTTTGTACTAAAGCTTGAATTCAAGCAACATTATGCCCCCAGCTTTGTTTTTCTGTTTCAACATTTCCTTAGCAATTGGGGGTCTTTTCTGGTTCCATACAAATTTTGGGATAGTTTGTTCTAGCACTTTGAAAAATGCCAGTGGAGTCCTTTACTTCTTTGGTTAGATTAATTCCCAGGTATCTCATGGTTCTTGGTGCTATAGTAAATGGAATCAATTCTCTAATTTCCGTTTCTATATTTTAATTGTTAGTGTATAAGAACACAACTGATTTCTATACATTGTATTTGTATCCTGTCACATTACTGAATTGCTGTATGAGTTCTACTAATTTGGGGATGGAGACTTTTGGGTTTTCTACATAACATCATGTCATCTGCAAAGGGAGAGAGTTTGACCTCTTCTTTGCCAATTTGAATATCTTTTATTTTATTTTATTTTATTTTATTTTTGGTTGTCTGATTGCTGTTGCTAGGACTTCTAGTACTATGTTGAACAACACTGGTGAGAGTGGGCATCCTTGTCGTGTTCCTGATCTCAAAGGGAAAGAAAGGTTTTCAGCATTTCCCCATTGAGAATGGTATTCATTGTGGGTTTGACATAGATGGATTTTATGAAATCAAGGATGTTCCCTCTATCCCTCTACTCTGAAGAGTTTTAACCAGGAAAGGATGCTGTATTTTGTCAAATGCTTTTTCTGCATCAATTGAGAGGACCATATGGTTCTTCTCTCTCCTCTTACAAATGTGTTCTATCTCATTGATTGATTTATGAATGTTGAACCACCCTTGCATCCCAGGGATAAATTCCACCTGGTTGTGGTGGATAATCCTTTTAATGTACTGTTGGATCCTATTAGCTAGCATCTTGTTGAGAATTTTGGCATCCATATACATCATGGATATTGGCCTGAAATTCTCCCTTTTGATGGGGTTTTTGCCTTGTTTTGGGATCAAGGTAATGCTGGCCTCATAAGAAGAGTCTGGAAGTTTTTGTTTCTATTTTTTGAAATGGCTTCAGGAGAATAGGTATTATCTCTTCTTTCAATATTTGGTAGAATTCTCCAAGGAATCCATCAGGTCCTGGACTCTTGTTTTTTGGGAAGTTTTTGATCATTGCTTCAGCCTTGCTACTGGTTATTGGTCTATTCACGTTGTCAATTTCTTTCTGTTTCAGTCTTGGTAGTTTATAGGTTTCCAGGAACGCATCCATTTCTTCTAGGTTGCTTAACTTATTGGCATATTGCTGTTGACAGTAATTTCTGATGATTGTTTCTGTTTCCTTGGTATTGATCATGTTATCTCCCCTTTCATTCATAATTTTATTAATTTGGGTTCTTTCTCTTTTCTTTTGGCTTAGTTACGCTATTGGTTTATTGATGTTATTCTTTCAGAGAACCAGATTCTAGTTTCATTTCTAATTCATTGAGCTCTGCTCTAATCTTAATTATTTCACTTCTTGTGCATGGGTTAGGCTTAGTTTGTTGTTGATTCTCCAGTTTTTTTAAGCTGTAAAGAGAGTTTGTGTATTTGGGATTTTTCTATTTTTTTGAGTGAGACTTGGATGGCTAGGTACTTCCCCCCTTTGGACAACCTTTGCCTTATCCCATAGGTTTTTGACTGATGTGTTTTCATTCTCATTGGTTTCCATGAATTGTTTAAGTTCTTTGATTTCCTGGTTCTTGAACATTCATTTATCAACATTCTTGAACATGATGGTCTTTAGCTTCCAAGTGTTTGAATTTCTTCCAAAATTTTTCTTGTAATTGAGTTCCAGTTTCAAAGTCTTTGGTCTGTGAATATGCAGGGAATAATCTCATTCTTTTGGTACTGGTTAAGAACTGATTTGTGACCCAGTATGTGGCCTGTTCTGGAGAAGGTCCCATGTACTCTCAAGAAGAATGAGTATTCTGTTGTTTCAGGATGGAATGTTCTGTATATATTTATGAGGTCCATCTAGTCCAACGTGTCATTCAAAGCTCTTGTTTCTTTATTGATTTTCTGTTTGGATGATCTATTACTGAGAGTGGTGTGTTAAGATCCCTACTATTAGTTTATTCATATCAATATGACTCTTTATCTTGATTAACAGTTGGCTTATATAGTTCACTGTTCCTGTATTGGGGCATAACTATTTACAATTGTTAGATCTTCTTGGTGGACAGATCCTTTAAGAATGATGTAGTGTCCTTCTTTATCTCTGACTACAGTCTAGCTTAAAATCTAATTTATCTGATATGAGAATCGCTACCCTAGCTTTATTTTGAGGCCTATTGGCATGAAAGATGCTTCTCTGTCCCTTCACTTTCAGTCTGGATGTATCCTTAGTTTCCAAATGGGTCTCTTGTAGACAGCATATGGACGGGTCCTGTCATTTTATCCAATCTGTAACCCTGTGCCATTTTGTAGGAGCATTTAGGCCATTCACATTGAGAGTGATTAGTGAAAGATATGTTTTTATTGACATACTGTTGCCTGTGAAATCCTTGTTTCTATATATTGTCTCCATAAATTTCTGTTCTCTGTCACTCTTGGGTTCTTTCTTCTTTTATAGAGCCCCCTCCCCCTTAATATTTATTGTAGTGCTGGCTTGGTGTTAACATATTCTTGTAAACCTTGCCAGTCTTGGAAGTTCTTTATCTTTCCATCCATTTTGAACGTCAGCCTTACTGGATAGAATATTCTTGGCTGCATGTTGTCATTTAGTGCCTTGAATATATCTTGCCAGCCCTTTCTGGCTTGCTAGGATTCTGTGGACAGTTATGATGTTATTCTTATGGTCTTTCCTCTGTACATAAGGAATCTCTTCCCCCTAGGTGCCCTTAAGACCTCCTGTTTGAAATCATGATCCGTGAATTTCACAATTAAGTGTCTGGACTCGTTGATCTTTGGGGGTATCCTTTCTGCCTCTAGGACATGAACACTTGTTCCATTCCCCAGATTAGGGAAATTTTCATCCAGAATTTGTTCAACTATATCTTCTAGTCTCTCTTTCTCCACCACCTCAGGGATCCCAATAATTTGGAAATTGGGACGCTTCATGGTGTCATTTATTTCCCTAATTCCGTTTTCATGGCTTCTAAGCTGTTTGTTCCAGGTCTTCTCCTGATCCTTATTTTCTATCAGTTTGTCTTCTGGATCACTAATTCAGTCTTCTGCCTCAGTTATCCTAGCTATTAGAGTATTTAGATTAGATTGGATCTCATTAATAGCATTTTTAGTAAGCCAGATCAGCCCTCACTTCTGCCCTTAGAGTTTCTGTGTTGCCACTAATGGTATTCTTCAACCTAGCCATTGCCTGAATAATTGTTACCCTGAATTTCCTTTCCAACATACTGTTTATGTCATACCCAATGGTTCTGAGGCAGAGGGCACAATCTCTGAATTTCCTCTGTTGGGTGTTCCTCCTCCTAGTCATTTTGGTGAGAGGTGGTTGAGGGGATGCATAGCTGATCTAGGCAAGGTGCACCCTGCAAAGTTTTGAAGCAATCAGAAGTCACCACCATAAAGAAAGAAAAAAGAAAATGAGAGACAAAAAGAAAAAAAAGAGGGAGGGGGAACGAGCCAAAATGAGCCCCAAATTAAGATTTATAAGGAACATAAACAAAAATGAACAAACAAACAAAAAAACCGACAAAAATAAAAGAGAAGAAAAAAAGGAAAAACCGAGCCAAATTGAACCCGAAGATTTATATAATACAAAAACAAAAACAAATACACAGAAACAGTAACAGAAAAATAAGATGGGAAGGTGGTTATAAATCCTCCATGTGGGTGAGAGAGGTTATTTTAGTTATTCCTGGGTGAATCTTGTTATCTTTGTTAAATGATTCAACTTTCCAGAGATACAGGGGAATTAAAACTGGTTTATATATAGGAGTAGTATTGAATAGGGAAAAAGGATTACCTTGAAGCTTTTATCTATATATTTAAAAAGAAAGAAAGAAAAGGAAACGCAGGTGTATGTATGAAAAAATTTCAAGTTAAAAACTTATGGAAAATGTTGTATTGAACCTCTAGTTGTAATGGTAAGTAGGTTAAAAAAAATTAAAAGAACAAGAATCGTGAGAATGAATTTAAAAAGAAAGAAACAAAGAAAGAAAAGTTGTACCTATGAAATATACAGTTTTGCGGACAATACCAGGAACTTAATATAATATATTGTTTTCCTCTGATGTTGAGGTTTTACAGTTTTATGGGGACCCTGTGGTGGTTTTCCTTTTGTTCTTTTGGCTTGTCTTCTAGGGAGGGGCCTGCCATGTTGTTTTTCAGTCAGTTCTCCTTGGGCTGAGTCACCTGCCCCCCTTCAAGAGGCTTGGCTCTGTGGAAACCAGTTTTTCAGTCTTTTGTTCAGTGGAGGTTTTTGTTCTTTGGTGTGTATTTTTTTTTCCAGCTTTTTGGAAGTTTAGTGGAAAGTAAATGGTCTGCACCCAGACCTCCCCCTCAGAGAGAAGCCCCAGTCTGCTCCCCTCTGGGTGGTCTAGAACACACAGACTCCCCCTCTGCAAACTCCATTGAACATTGAAACCTCCCACAGGTGGTGTGCATCCCCACCCACCATCTCAGTGGTCGCCCAAGGCCCCTGCTTGTCTCTGCACCCCCATGCCACTAAAACCACGAGTAATATTGGTCAGGCGACCCCGAACTGTGTGGCTGCCATTGCCAGGACAGCTGTCTGAGGTCCACGCCCATGCTTGGTACACTTACACCCAGTAGATATGCAGTTCACAGAAGGCTGCCGGCCAAGGGACCCTGACTGGAGACCATGCCAGTTTCTCTCAGGCGTGGGCTGGGTGCACTCAGATCCTGCAGCTAGTCATGGATGACTGTGGGCCTGGAGACTGCCAGCCAGCACCCACAGCAGGCTCTCTCAGGTGTGGGCAGTAGTAAACCCAGCCTGAGTGGTGGTGCAAATGGTGGAAAGCCACAGGCTCAGGGACCACAGCCTGGAGGCCCCACCAGGCTCTCTCTGGCACGGATGGTCACCAGAGGTAACTGTCCTGGGACCCTGGGCTTAGGCCTGTGTCTGCGACCACCTGATTCCACCAGTTGCCCCTTAAGGTCTTTTGCTCTTTTTGAGTGCTTTTAAGCAGTCTCCAAGTTAATGCTGGTCCCCAACCACAGGGCACTTTCATATTGGTGTGTTGCTTTCCGATTAGTTCCTTCTGGTGGCTTCCTCCCCCTTCTGTTTATCCTCCAGTATCAGTCCAAGCATTCCCACTGCGCTTTACCTCTCCACTGATATATTGCCCCACCTAGAGAAGTATATAATCTTACACCTCAGGCTGATTTCATGGGTGTTAAGAGTGTTCTGGTAGATATTTAGCTTACATTAGGGGACCAGTTGAAACAGGGTCTCCTACTTCTCCATCATCTTGCCCCTCCTCCTAATGTTATTCTTTATAGAAAAGAGCAGGGGCACCTGGGTGGCTCAGATGGTTAAGTGTCTGCCTTCAACTCAGGTCTTGATCCCTAGGTCATGGGATTAAGCCGAACATCAGGTTCCCAGCTCAGTGGAGAGTCTGCTTCTCCTTCCCCCTCTGCCTCTCCCCCTGCTTGTGCTCTCTCTCTCAAGTGAATAAATAAAATCTTTAAAAAAAAAAATAAAGGAATAAACACTTTACTCACTCCTTCACATGTTCTGTTCCTAGCTTCTTGAGCAGGTTTTGTTGTCTGAGGGCAGTGCATTTGGCCATCCTTATCCATGTAGGTGGTTAAGGAAGAAGCCATGGTCTGCTTTACAGACTCAGTCACCTCAAGTTGAAGAAGTGCCTTATGTCATGAGCCTGGCAAGACTTACAAGATAAGTCCTATACTGGGGCACAATGGAATGCTTGCACAAGTGTTCATAAAGAATATCTCATTACATTTTGTCTGTTATTTTCTGAATAGCCACATTCAGGAGGGGCTTGTAGAATATGGGGACCAAATTCACATTTTGAAACTGTGTTGGTAAACAGAACCAATCCAAACACATCCTTGCAGGCAAATAGCCTAAAATATGACAGAACTGAAATTATAGTCATCACCATTAATAATGAGTAGTTACTATCTGCTTACCATGTATGAGGCAGCATGCTAGATAATGTAAACAAATTACATCCATTTAAATCAGAGGCTCTTAGCTTGTTGGTTATCAGGATCACCAGGAAGGTTTTTAGAGTATGCTTGGACCCAGCTACAATGAGTTTAAAAATAATGGCTCATGCTAAAAATACTGCATTTACGATAGCTATCAATTCAAATTTGCTTACAAATAACTCTGGTAATCATATGTAGAGAATATGAACATATCTCTAACCCAGCATCACTGAAGAAAATTAGTTACATACACTATATTGTTTTATATACCCTTATTTATAGTTATATATGTATTTTCCTTATGAATAACTATCATTGAGGTAGTTAGTAATTTGATCACTGCTGCCCTGGATAATGTTTGAAACATGGCTAAAGGGCTGAATTATATTTTTCCAATTATAGAAAAAAATAAATGAAACAAGATGGGATTGGGAGGGAGACAAACCAAAAGAGACTCTTAATGTCATAAAACAAACTGAGGGGGGTGGGGGGAGGGATGTTGGGAGAGGGTGGTGGGGTTACATTATATGTTTATATAAAAATAAAAAAAATAAAAATTAAAAAAATAAATAAAAACCTCTGAGCTTCACAGTCCCTTATCAACCAACTTTCAAGTACAAGAATTTTACAATAAACAGGAAAGTTGACATGGTTTTATTCGTTCTGTTACTTACAAAATGCCAGGAGGGATTCAAAGTCATAATAATTATTATTCTGAAACAGAATAGGCAATAAAATAAGGTTTTATTACTGCAGAAAAAACAAACAAACAATCCTACCTTCTGTAAGCATCAAAAAGAGCCCTACGATTATTGCAACAAAAATGAAAAACAAAAAGTTACTGCCTCTGAGAAATAAAACAGTAGACATATAGTCTTGAGACCTCATATTTACATAATATATTTCAGTATACAAGCATCAAAAGTAACAAGTACTTTTATGTGGATGGTTTTCTTCCAAGATGTGTAGGTGCTTTATACGGATTATTTCTATAATCTTTTCACGTTGCATATGAACGAAGCCTCATTATTAAAAAAAAAAAATGATGCAGTTAAATGAGTCACCAGTATGTTCATCTAAGAAACTGATGAATTAGAAATAAATGAAATTGATTTTTAAATGTACTTATCAAGCTGAAAATTACCAAAAATTATATTAATGCAAGTATATATCAAGTCAGTGATATTCAACATTAACTTACATTAAACTCATATGTTAACCAAGAACAGTAAATATTAAACTATTAATTATTTTTAAAAAGCAAAAAACATGTTTAGCAGACCCACTTAAGAATATGCCTATTTTGGAAATATAAATTTTAACATATATATAGCACTGCTACCACTATTTTATTTTATAAAACTATCAGCACTTGGTTTCAGCATTATATGTTCTAAATAAAGTTTACAGCTTAGAAAATCAGTGTCATATAAATAATGCATTATCCATGCATGTTTATTTTATTGATAAATCCATTAAAAATGAGAAGTATTTCCTTTATCTGGTCTAGTATTCTTATTTATCAAGCCAGTGATTTATACTGAATTTCTAAAGTCTAACCCATTGTTAGCAACTATATGATTAAAATGATATGATTCATACTGAAAATTGACAGTTTAATAATTATAATACTCCAATATATATAACCTGTAAAAACCTCATATAATGAACCATTCCTGATTCCTCACTGTTCAGGATTATTTTTTAAAGATTTATTTATTTGAGAGGGAGAGAGAGAGAGAGAGTGAGCATGAGTGAGTAGAGGGGCATAAGGAGAGAATCTTCAAGCAGACTTCCCATTGAGTGTGGAACCCACCCGAGAGCTCCATCTCATGGCCCACGAAATCACAACCCGAGATGAAACCAAGAGTTGGGTGTTTAACTGACTGAGCCAACCAGGTGCCCCTCATCCTCACATTTTATGTCTTATATTTTCCTTTCATGTAGTATTTCCATCCATTCTCATACTTAAAATCTTTACTGCCCCCTCTACTCTCTTACTTCCTATCAAAATTAATTTATTTAATATTGAACAAGTATTAATTTTCCACTATGTGTCTAGCACTGGCTTTCACCTATCACTAAGATAGACATACTTATGAATAGTTTAAGGAAAAATGCAAATATTAAGCAAAGTAATAAATCGTTTAAAGTCTATCAATTGTTTTGAAGCAAAAAATAATCTGAGAATTGTAATAGGGAGCTTTAAGCTTAGTAAAGTTTAGGGGAGCTGATATTTAAACATCAACACAAAGTATGAATTGGAGTTAGCTAGATAAAGTAGGTTGAGTGATAAGAGTTTTCAATAAGAAAAGAGTAAGTTCAAAGTTATTAAATCCAGAGGGAATAGAGAAGGAAAGATAGAGGTGAGACAGAACACACTAGACTGGAGAAAGTTTGGGGGAGTTATAATAATAGAGCTTTGGTATTAAGGTTGGAAATTTAGGATGACAAGCAAATAATAAAAAGGTGGGTGATAGAGACATTGGACAAGGATGCATGGTTTGTATATAGCTAATTTAGTAGGTAATTAAATTTCATTATTTAAACAGATGAAATATTATTTTCATTACTGTGTAAATAACCAATGAATGAATTCTTGGAAAAGAACATGACAGACTATTCCTTAAGTAGTCACTGCATAGTTAGGTCATTCATGAACAAGACTATTTATGTTCATTGAGGTCATTCATGAACATGACTATTTATGTTATGTGAATATCCCATAAAATAATATAAATTTTGACAATACAATTACATATTTACTTGCAAATATGTGAAGTCTTAAGGTGTTTAGGAAGTATTCTGTACTACTAAACTATTTTCTATGATTTTTTTTATCATGTGGGAATAACTGTTCACTTAATTTTTATGACTCATTTTTTTTCTCAGTTTTCAATCTTTCTTTCTACTCAGTTTTCCCTCTGGTACATATACACACATATTTTCACATTGCCAAAGGTTTTCTTCATCTATCCAGCTAAAATCTCCTGTTCTGGATTGTTGTGCAATATACTTAAACACTGGAAAACATAATGGAAACTGATTTAGAAATAATTTAAATTACTTAAATAGCAGTGGTAAATGAGTATAACACAAGTAAATGCCAATGAAATCAGTTTAGCAAGTAAAGAGCAAGGCATTTTTTAAAAAAATATATTTTTATTGGGGATTTCTAATGCTATTTGAACAGATTTTTTAAAAAAAGGTTTTATTTTTTTATTTGAGAAAGAGAGCCCAAGAGAGAGAATAAGCACAAGGGGCTGGAGATTGGCAGAAGGAGAGGGGAAAAGCAGGCTCTCTGCTGAGCAGGAAACTGGATGGATCATGACCTAAGCAGATGCTTAACTGACTGAGCCACCCAAGCACCCTTGAACAGATTTTTTTTTTTTTTTAATAAATAAGCGCCAGATCCCAAAGATGAATAATTGTAAAGTATAAGTATGAAATTTTAACTTGCTATCAGTTTTCTCAAATGAGCATGAAAGCAGTTTTATTAACCTCCAACTATTTTTTTCTAAATTTGTAGTCATAAAAATTAAGTGATATTAAAAAAGTAAATAACAAGTACAAAGAAAATACCATGTATTTATACAATGATTTGAATAATTTAAAGGATTAAATTTTTGTTTTTAGGTATTTTAAGTAAGGTAACTGACTTTGAATGTAGGTGACATAACCTATGAGAATTTTCTTGAAGTGTAATCAAAAAAATATAAGAGTAAACATTGTTATGCTTCAGCAAAATTTATATTAAATATTTTCATGAAAATACAATTTATATTAAAGTGATATTGCATTTTTGCCAAATTGATATAATTTTCTCAATATGGTGTTCAAATTCAAAGCAAGAGTATAAATGTCCCTAAATTGGTCAGAAATTTTGAAATAAGGTTAGGCATACTGTTTGAAACTATAGGTTATATTAAATTTCATTGAGGAATAATCCTATGCCATGTGGCCTAGAGGAATAATGATGATAAAGAGAAGAACATTCATATTGATTCTGAAGTTTGCTGTTAAATAGAGAACCTATTTCTGTTTCTGTTAGAGTTTTTATCCATAATGATATTTAATTTTACTGATTGTTTTCAAAAGATATAAACCAAGTGGTCATGTGATTTCTTATATTTATTCATGTAATTAATTATATTAATAGATTTCCTTCTATTGAACCATTCTTACCTTCCACTTTATGTTTTATGTGTGTATACATATATATAATACATATATGTATATATATACATTTCTGTCTAATAATATTCTATTTAGGATTTTATCTTCTTTACCAATAAGTGAGACATCTGTAGATTTTTTGGGAGGCTGCTATATTCTTGAAATTTAGGGTGTCAGTGGTCAGTTCTCATCAATATTGTAATTTTTAAATTTTAAAAATAATTGTCTGACCTGGAGAAGTTTAAATACTTGGAATTACTGGTTCTTTGGACATTCCAGTTAAAAGTGGATCTGGGGTGCCTCGGTGGCTCAGTGGATTAAAGCCTTTCCCTTCGGCTTGGGTCATGGTGCCAGGGTCCTGGGATCGAGCCCCTCATCAGGCTCTCTACTCAGCAGGAAGCCTGCTTCTCCTCTCTCTCTACCTGCCTCTCTGCCTACTTGTGATCTCTGTCTGTCAAATAAAGAAATAAAATCTTTAAAAAAAAGAGTGTCTTAGATCTCTATGCTTAATGCATATACATTTATTTCTAAATTTTTACTTTTTTATTTGTAATACTTTATTTTTATCATCTTCATTTTGTTTTGGTTTGTACTTCCACAAAAGCAAACTTAGTGAAAAAAAAAAAAAAAGTTAGGGGCAAGTAGTATATTCGGAAGAAGATCTCATAAAATGTAATAACAAACAGAGTAGAGAAGTGGAATAAGGAAAGGAGGAAAGTCAGAGAGAGTGGGCTGACCTTGGAGAATCTGTGTAGAAAATACCTCAATTTGAGTGTGGGCTGAAAAACCTGAGATATTTCTCCACCTTCCTCTATTTGATTGGTTGAAGATACCTCCTGAATTAATAACACTGGGGCCAACATGCCACATCCATAGTCCAGGCAGAACATGTTCCTGTGGCTGAGGAAAACCTCAGGAGAGAGTCATAAGGTGCTCAAGGTTCAAGAGATCCAGAGCTATTGGCTTCTATCAGATCTGTCTGTCTGCTGACTGCCAGTAGGCCAACCGGCAGCTGGGCCTCCTGGGGGACGAATGAAGATGGGGAAGAGCATCATCTCCCTGTCTCTTCATTTCTTTTCAGCAGTCTCTTTCTTCTCCCTTTGCTCCCCTGACTCCTTCCAGTACTATGATTATTTTGTTTTTCTTTCCTATCATTTGTATGCATGTATTTCACTGTTAAATATATTGTTTAAACTAACCTGAGTGTCTTCTGTTAACTTTAAAGAAACCCTGACTGATGACAGGTGGTGTGGAATAACCATTTCTTCTTTCTAGGCACACATTTTTCACTTTTTTTTTTTTTTTTCTTACTTTACCCCTATTCCTGTAAGCTAGCACACTGGTATATAGTGATTGAAAAACACATTAAACTTTTTTCTTTCTTTCTTTCTTGTTTCTTTCTCTTTTTTTAAGATTTTATTTATTTCAGAAAGAGAGACAGACAGAGATAATGAGAGAGAGAACATGTAGGGGGGAGAAGGAGAAGTAGTCTCCCTGCTGGACAGGGAGCCTGACATGGCACTCAATCCCAGGATGCAGGGTCATGACCTGAGCCAAGGCAGATGTCCAGCCAACTGAGGTGACCCAGGTGTCCCAAATATATTTCTTTCATAAGGCACTGTACTTGCTGTTCCATCTGCCTGGAACCATCTTCTTCTAGCACAAAACTTTCTCTTACGGTTTACTTCCTGACTTAATTTTATTTCTGTTCAAATGTCAGCTCTTTAAAAAGGTCTTTTTTTTTTCTTTTACTTTTATAAGATAATAAACTTCACCTTATTCTCTCTAATAGCTCTTAATATTAAATAAAATTATATTATCTCTTAATATATCAATAGCTAAAAGAAGGCATACATTTTGTCTATCCTGCCCACCGTAGTATGTGCTTTAACAGAGACATTTACTGAATGATGGACACTAAACAGATATTTTTTGGATGAATGAGTGGATTAATTAAATAGTTATTATATGAAAATTTATATTGCATTCTATGAAAAGTTGATACAGAATTATTAACACCAAGCAAACTTACTAAAGTTCAAATATAAAGGTTTGCTTAGACAAATATTCAAAAGGCATGAAAGATGAGAAAAGAGTGAGTTGCCCTCAGACTTCACCACAGTAATATTCAGCCTCAAAAGATTGATCAGAACCTTCAGGGTTCTGAGAGTGAAGTGTAGTTTAACAGTACCCATCTGACCAAAATCCCATTCAAAGATATGACAACTAATATTCTGAAACTTAAAAGAACACAAAAACCATGCATCTATTAGTTCTTCCAAAATAGAAAAATTGTACACTGAAATAAAGATGATTTAGATATAAATTAAATGAAAAAACAAACAAACATGATCAGAGCACTCTGACAAAATGACCTACAAAATAACATGTACTCTCTTTAATGTAAAATCCACACCAAGTTTTTGTATCTATGATTATAGGATGCAACATAAAATGTTCTAAGTATTTAAAATGTAAAAATAATAAAAATTGGCAAAATTAGGAAGTGGTTAAAAAGAAGTGGAAGGAAATGAGAGAATGCTAAGTAAATTATCTTTCATTTCAAAGTATCAGTTGTTTCTGTGTTTAGAATGTATCATTTAGAAAAAAAATAATGACCCCATGGTGTGATTTTTAAAACATTTTAATTTGAATTCAATTAATTAACATATGATGTATTGGTTTCAGAGGTACAGGCCTGTAATTCATCATTCTTACATAATACCCAGTGCTCATTACATCATATGTCCACCATAATGTTCATAACCCAGTTATCCCATACCTTTACCCCTCCCTTCTAGCAATCCTCAGTTTGTTTCTGATGATTTAGAGTCTCTTATAGTTCCTCTCTCTCTCTAGTTTCATCTTGTTTTACTTTTTCCTTTCTTCCCCTATGATCCTCTGTTTTGTTTCTTAAATGCTACATATGAGTGAGAGCGTATGATAATTTTCTTTCTCTGATTGACTTATTTTGCTTAGCGTACTACCCTATAGTTCCATCCATGTCATTGCAAATTGCTAGATTTCATTTTTTGATGGCTGTGTAGTATTCCATTATATACCGCATCTTCTTTGTCCATTCATCTGTTGATGGACCTCTGGGCTCTTTCCATAGTTTGGTTATTGTGGACATTTGCTGCTATAAACATTAGGGTGCAGGTGCCCCTTAAGTTTACTATATATGTATCTGTGAGGTAAATACCCAGCAATGTAATTGCAGTGTTGCAAGGTAGCTCTATTTTCAACTTTTTGAAGAACCTCCATACTGTTTTCCAGAGTCGCTGCACCAGCTTGCATTCCCCCAACAGTGTAGGAGGGTTCCCCTTTCTCCACATTATCACCAACATCGGCCATTTCCTGACTTGTTAATTTTACCTATTCTGACTCGTGTTAGATGGTATCTCACTGTGGCTTTGATTTGTATTTCCCTGGTGCCAGGTTATGTGGAGCATTTTTTTTTTATTTATCTGCTGACCATTTTGATGTCTTCCTTGGAGAAATATCTGTTTATGTCTTTTGCCCATTTCTGGATTGGATTCTTTGTTTTTTGGGTGTTGAGTTTGATAAGTTCTGTATAGATTTTCATACTAGCCACTTATCTTATATGTCATTTGCAAATATCTTCTTCCATTCTGTCAGTGGTCTTTTGGTTTATTCAACTGTTTCCTTTGCTGTGAAAAAGCTTTTTATCTTGATGAAGTCCCAATAGTTCATTTTTGCCTTTGATTCCCCTTCCTTTGGAGACATGTCTAGCAAGAAGTTACTGCAGCCAAGGTCAAAGGGGTGGCTGCCTGTGTTCTCCTCTAGGATATTGATGGATTCCTGTCTCACATTTAAGACTCTAATCGATTTTTAGTTTATTTTTGTGTGTGGTTTAAGGAATATTCCAGTTTCATTCTTCTGAATATGGTTGTCTAATTTCCCAGACACCATTTGTTGAAGACACCTTCTTTTTCCCATTGAACATACCATAGAGTTGAGGTTCCATTTCCGGGTTCACTATTCTGTTCTGTTGATCCATGTGTCTGATTTTCTGTCAGTATCATACCATCTTGATGATTACAGCTTTGTAATAGAGCTTGAAGTCCAAAATTGTTATGCCACCAGTTTAGGTTTTCTTTTTCAATATTTTCAACATTCCTTTGGCTATCCGGGGTCTTTTCTGGTTCTATACAAATGTTAGGATTATTTGTTCCAGCTCTGTTAAAAAAAAAAAAAAAAAAAGTTGGTATTTTGATAGGCATTGCATTGAATGTGTATATTGCTCTAGGTAGCATAGGCATTTTACAATATATGTTCTTCCAATTCATGAGGATGGGATATTTTTCCATTTCTTTGCATCGTCCTCAATTTCATTCATGACTGTTCTATATTTTTCTGAGTACAGATACTTTGCCTCTTTGGTTAGGTTTATTCCTAGGTATCATATAGGTTTTGGGTGCAATTGTAAGTGAGATTGACTCCTTAATTTTTCATTGCTAGTGTATAGGAATGCAACTGTTTTCTTTGCATTGCTTTTTTAAAATTTTTGAATTATTCTTTTTAAATTTTATTTTTTTCAGTGTTCCAAAATTCATTGTTTATGCACCACACCCATTATCCCAAGCAATACATGCCTTCCATAATACCCACCACCAGGCTCACCCAATCCCCCAACCTCCCTCCCCTCCCAAACCCTCAGTTTATTTCTCAGAGTCCATAGTCTCTCATGGTTTGTCTCCCCCTCCAATTTCCCCCAACTCACTTCTCTCCATCTCCCAATTTCCTGTGTCATTCCTTATGTTCCACAAGTAAGTGAAACCATATAATTGACTCTCTCAGGTTGACTTATTTCACTCAGCATAATCTCTTCCAGTCCCGTCCATGCTGATACAAAAATTGGGTATTCATCCTTTATAATGGAGGCATAATACCCCATAGTGTATATGGACCACATCTTCCTTATCCATTTGTCCATTGAAGGGCATCTCAGTTCTTTCCATAGTTTGGTGACCGTGGCTATTGCTGCTATGAACATTGGGGTACAGGTGACCCTTTTTTCACTACATCTGTATCTTTGGGGTAAATACCCAATAGTGCAACTGCAGGGCAATAGGGAAGCTCTATTTTTTTAATTTCTTAAGGAATCTCCACACTGTTTTCCAAAGTGGCTGCACCAACTTGCATTCCCACCAATAGTGTAAGAGGGTTCCCCTTTCCCCACATCCTCTCCAACACATGTTATTTACTATCTTGTTAATTTTGGCCATTCTAACTGGTGTAAGGTGGTATCTCAATGTGGTTTTGATTTGAATCTCCCTGATGGCTAGTGATGATGAACATTTTTTCATGTGTCTGATAGCCATTTGTTTATCTTCATTGGAGAAGTGTCTGTTCGTGTCTTCTGTCCATTTTTTGACATGATTATCTGTTTTGTGTGTGTTGAGTTTGAGAAGTTCTTTATGGATCCTGGATATCAGCCTTTTTTTTTTTTTTAAACATTTTATTTATTTATTTAACAGAGGGAGAGAGAGATCACAAGTAGGCAGAGAGAAAGGCAGAGAGAGAGGGGGAAGCACTGAGCAGAGAGTCCGATGCGGGGCTCGATCCCAGGACCCTGAGACCATTACCCGAGCCGAAGGCAGAGGCTTTAACCCACTGAGCCACCCAGGCACCCCTGGATATCAGCCTTTTGTCTGTACTGTCATTTACAAATATCTTCTCCCATTCTGTGGGTTGCCTCTTTGTTTTGTTGACTGTCTCCTTTGCTGTGCAGAAGCTTTTGATCTTGATGAAGTCCCCAAAATATATTTTCGCTTTTGTTGCCTTTGCCTTTGGAGACATATCTTGAAAGAAGTTGCTGTGGCTGGTATCGAAGAGGTTACTGCCTATGTTCTCCTTTATGATTATATATATTAGGTTTTCCACAGAGTATCATGTCATCTGCAAAGAATGAGAGTTTGACTTCTTTGCCAATTTAGATACTTTTTATTTCTTTTTGTTGTCTGATTGTTGAGGCTAGGAATTCTAGTACTATGTTGAACATCAGTGGTAAGGATAGTGGCATCCCTGCCATGCTCCTGACCTGAGACTTTTTCCTGACTGAGAATAATGTTTGCTGTGGGTTTTTCATGTATGGCTTTTATGATATTGAGATATGTATCCTCTATCCCTACACTGTGAAGAGTTTTAGTCATGAAAGGATGCTTTAATTTGTCAGACAGTTTTTCTGCATTTCTTAAGAGGATCATATGGTTCTTGTCCTTTCTTTTATTAATGTAGTATATCACACTGATTGATTTGCAGATACTGAACCATCCTTGCAGCCCAGGAATAAACCTGACTTGGTTGTGGTGAATAATCATTTTAATGTACTATTGGATCTTATTGGCTAGTGTCTTGGTGAGAATTTTTTCATCCATGTTCATCATGGATATTGGTCTATAATTCTTTTTGGTGGGGTATTTTTATCTGGTTTTGGGATCAAGATAATGCCATCTTCATAGAAAAGGTTTGGAAGTTTTCCATCCATTTCTATTTTTTGAAACAATTTCAGAAGAATATGTATTAATTGTTCTTTAAATGTTTGATAGAATTGTCCTGGGAAGTAATCTGGCCCTGGATTCTTGTGGGTTTTTTTGGGGGGGAGCTTTTTTATTACCGCTTCAATTTCCTTACTGGTTATCAGTCTGTTCAGGTTTTTTATTTCTTCCTGTTTCGGTTGTGGAAGTTTGTACATCTCTGGGAATGCATCCATTTCTTACAGATAGCCTAAACCTCTTCAAAAATCAATAAAAATAGGTAAACACCCTGACATATAATAGTGAAACTTCAAAGTCTCAGAGAGACGGAAAATCCAGAAGCAGCTCAAAACAAGATGTTTGTGACCTACAAGGATAGAAACATTAGATTGGCAGCAGATCTATCCACAGAGTCCTGGAAGGCCAGAAAGGACTGGCATGATATATTCATCGTGCTAAATGAGAAAAATATGAAACCAAGAATATTTTATCCAGGTAATACATCATTCAAAATAGAAGGAGTGATAAAAAGTTTCCAGGACAAAGAGAAACTTAAAGAATTTATTATCAACAAACCAGCCCCACAAGATATATTAAAAGTAATCCTCTAACCAAAGAGAAAGCCCAAAAGTAACATAGACCAGAAAGGAACAGAGACAGTATCCAGTAACAGTCACTTTAAAGGTAATACAGTGACACTAAATTCATATATTCTGATGGTTACTCTGAATAAATGGGCTAAATGTCCCTATCAAAAGACACCGGATATCAGCTTGGATAAAAAAGCAAAACCCATTGATATGGTGTCTTCAAAAGACTCATTTTAGACCCAAAACACCTCCAGATTTAAGGTGAAGGTGTGTAAAACCATTCATCATGCTACTGGACATCAAAAGAAAGTTGGGGTGGCAATCTTTATATCAGACAAAATTAGATTTTAAACCAAAGGCTATATTAAGAGTTGAGGAAGGACACTATATCACAAATAAAGGGTCTATCACACAAGAAAAATCTAACAATTGTAAATATTTATGCCCCTAACATAGGAGCAGCCAATTATATAAGCCAATTTGTAATAAAATCAAAGAAACACACCAATAATAATACAATAATAATATGGGACTTTAACACCCCCATCATTTAAATCGAGAGATCATCTAAGAAAAAGATCAACAAAGAAACAACGTCTTTGAATGACACACTGGACCAGATGGATTTCACAGATATATTCAGAACATTCCTTGGGGTGCCTGGGTGACTCAGTGGGTTAAAACCTCTGCCTTCAGCTCTGGTCATGATCCCAGGGTCCTGAGATGGAGCCCCACATCGGGCTCTCTGCTCGGCAGGGAGCCTGATTCCTCCTCTCTCTCTCTCTCTCTCTCTCTCTAGCTGCCTCTCTGCCTACTTGTGATCTCTATCTGTCAAATAAATAAATCTTAAAAAAAAAAAAAGAACATTCTATCCTAGAGCAACAGAATACACATTCTTCTGAAGTGCACATAGAACATTCTCCATAACAGATCATATACTGGGTCACATATCAGTTCTCACCTGGAACCAAAATATTGGGATTATTCCCTGCATATTTTCAGACCACAATGCTTTGAAATTGGGACTCAATTACAAGAGGAATGTTGGAAAAAACTCAAATATATGGAGGCTAAAGAGCATCCTACAAAAGAATGAATGGGTCAACCAGGAAATTAAAGAAGAATTTTAATCACTGTCCACTTAGTTCTGTCCACCAGCATAGATCATGGGTGCAGATGGAGAGCAGAGGTGGGGATGGAGGCAGAGGACAACTATAGCAGAAGCCTCTATGAAGTACGAAGAGATGCCCTTCCTTCTCTCCCCAGCCTTCCCTCCCTGGAGGAACAGAACTGGGTTTAGAGTGCCTGGTAGTCTAGCCACTGAGAGAAGCGGGAAGGAACTTTCTGCCCCCTGTGAGCCTGATGGAGGTGGCCATTTATATTTGGAAAATGCTCCATATGTTGGGAACTGCCTGTATTTAGAAATTTATTAACCTAGCATTCTGTTTTCAACCTCTAAGATGCATTTTGAAATTATTAGTCTGCATTTTTATTAAGGCTTAAAACTTTTTTAATGTGCATTTGGTGCCAACTTTTTTCTAGAGCTATACCAAAAACAAGTCTGTAATCACATCACAATATAGTTTTGATAAGGCATTTTGTTGTTTTTACAAGGCAGCATTGGGTATAACCATTGAATTAAATTTAGCAATCATGTACTCAGGGGGAAAAAATCATGGATGCAAATGAAAATGCAAACACACCTGTTCAAAATCTTTTGGATGGGGCACCTAGGTGGCTCAGTGGGTTAAGCCTCTGCCTTTGGCTCAGGTCATGATCTCAGGGTACTGGGATCAAGTCCCGCATCGGGTTCTCTGCTCAGCAGGGAGCCTGCTCCCCCCCCGCCCTTCTCTGCCTGTCTCTCTGCCTACTTGTGATCTCTCTCTGTCAAAAAAATAAATAAAATATTAAAAAAAATTAGGATGCAGTAAAGGCTGCCTTAAGAGGGAAGTATATAGCACTATAAGCCTTTCTCAAGAAGCAAGAAAGGTCTCAAATACACAACCTAGCCTTACACCTAAGGGAGCTGGAGAAAGAACAGCAAGTAAAGCCCAAAACCAGCAGGAGAAGAAAAATAATAAAGATTGAGCAATTATCGATGAAATAGAAACCCAAAGAACAGTAGAACAGATCAATGAACCTAGGAACTGGCGCTTTGAAGGAATTAGTAAGATTGATTACCCCTGGCCAGACTTATCAAAAAGGAAAGAGAAAGGACCTTAATAAATAAAATCATAAATGAAAGAGGAGAGATCACAACCAACACCAAAGAAATTATATATATATATATACATATACACATATGAACATATGAGCAAAGATATGCTAATAAATTAGGCAAATCATGTTGGTTTTTAAAACTACTATTATTATTTCCTTTAACAAAAAGATGTTAGGAAGCAACATCCATCCCTTGAGATGAAGTTACAGTTATCTTTAGTGGAGTAATTATTTTAACATGAGTTTATTTCTTCCTTTTTTAACATAAAGTCTTTTTTCTATGAGCACATCTTTATATCTTTCCTTTGTTTTTTTCACTATCCACCACTTACCAAGTATAGAAAATATATATACATGGATATTTTATTAGGGTTAGAGTGGATTAAGAATCTTTTACTTTTTGTTTTCTCCATAAATTTCCTATAATTATTAGCATATTTCCCATTTACAACAACAATGTAGTGTTTTTTTTTTCCTTTTAATTAGAATAAAATAGAAAAAAAGTGGGAGAGAGTCATGTGTTTTAAATCCTCATCTTTCATTATGGTTAACAGAATCTGTATAAAGTCATTAAATACTATTTAGAAATATGAATATTACCACCAGAATACCTCTTAAAAGATGATGCATATTAATGATAGGGAGTGGATAAATAGATTAGATTATTCTTCACTGTAATTACTGCTGTAATATTTTATTTTCCCCCATGTATAGCTTATCAATTTCTTTGTAAATACGTCTTTCTAATAAGAGATTGAATTTATAAACTTTTAGCCTATCACAAAAAATGTAATGGAAAGTAAGTTCACTTGACAAAGCTGTACAAAAGGGAGTTAAATGCCAATGCTTCACCCAATACTTTGTCTAAATCTGGGGGAGGGGAGACCACATAATTTTCCTAATCTAAGTAGTCTTGGTGTTGAACATTTTGTATATCTATACATGCTCAATATCTCATACACCAGCCACTTTTAGGTTTGAAATTAGCAACAGAGCATGATTTTATTCTGGTTTTATGAGAATGTATTCTTGACTCTGAGTCTAGTTGACTAAAATAATTATGTATGTGTATATACATACATAATATATACAATATATAGCAGAAATATAAATATAGGGGTGGCTGGGTGGTTTAGTGGGTTAAAGCCTCTGCCTTTGGCTCAGATCATGATCCCAGGGATCCAGCCCCACATCAGGCTCTCTGCTCCATGGGAAGTCTGCTTTTTCCTCTCTCTCTCTCTGTCTGCCTCTCTGCCTACTTGTGATCTCTGTCTGTCAAATAAATAAATAAAATCTTAAAAAATATATAAATATAAATAAATCAATATAAGAAATGTAAATTAAATACGTATATACAATTATATACAAATAGTATATATAGAGGATATACATGTTTTAGCATGGTAGAGTATTTAATAGAGTGTTTATATATATATACATATATATTCATTTTTGTGTATATATATATACACACATATATATTCATTTTTACACTAATATGAATTTTAGGACAATATGTAGAAGTAATGCTGGTATTAAAATTAGCATCCACTTTTATAGTACTATTCATATGTGAATTTATTGATTTCACACACCATATATTTAGTAACAACAAATTTCTATAGTGTGTTTCAAAATTTGCCTTTTGACTAATTGATGATTTATTTATACTATTTTTTTGCTGAATTTGATTTGGATGGTTTTCAAAGAGAAGAACAAATGCAGGATGATATTTTTACATGGTCCATACCTGTTTGAGGGAAAGTCTAAAAAGGAGACTGCCAAGCCTCAATATTCAGGAGGGGCAGAGGGACAGAGGGGCAAGAAAAGCAATATTTGCCTATGACTGGAGTATAGGCATAGTCACAAGAGGTGCAATTATACAATAGGTGTTATTGTGGCAACATAATTTTTTTTTCCCACTAACCACCACTCTGATGTGGTTTCATCCATTTGTTGCACTTAAGAATGACATAAAAATCAACATTCTCCTGACTTCAGGGTAACTCACAAGCATGTGTTATCTCCTTATTGTTTCACAATCCCAGGAAAGGACAATTAGTAAGATCTTTCTCCTAGAACTGGAGAATGAAATATGGTTTTTAAGGTAAGGTGGTGGTATTAAGGGCTTTTGTTTAGGATGGAAAATTAGGTCACTGAAAAATTCAGCTATGGCTCTGACTTCCTTTTACACTCATCTAGCTTATGAGGACAAAGTTAAAATCTTCTGCCTTTTAGTATGGGTTTTTTCCTGATGAGTTCTATGAACTAAGACATTCTTTTTCTTTCTTTTCTTTTCTTTTTCACTTTAAGGCATACATCATGGTTTAATATCTATTATTTAATTTTGTGTCATCCTATCCACCTCTGTCTTAATCTGAGATTATCTTACCCCACACACTACATAATTATTAGAGCTACCATATGAATAAAATATGTTGCTAAGCCTGACCAATGCTTTTTGCTCTCTGGGGAAGAGAATCTGACTCACTCAAGGAAATGAGTCATTTTCTGTGATATTTGTAAATGTAATCTAAAAAGAAAAGTCATCACTCTTCTGAGTGAATGGACTGTTAAATTTCTATGTGGGAGCTATTGGCAACCATGTTTCCATATAGCTTCAAGAAAAATTTAGTGAATGGATGGGTGCCTGGGTGGCTCAGTTGGTTAAGTGACTGTCTTTGGCTCAGGTCATGATACTAAGTCCTAGGATCGAGTCCTGCATCAGACTCCCAGCTCCATGGGGAGTCTGCTTCTCCTTCTGACCTTCTCCTTTCTTATGTTCTCTCTCTCAAATAAATAAATAAAATCTTTTAAAAAATAAAAAGAAAAATTCAGTGAGTGGAAATGGAAGCATTCTCACAGAATTTATAAAGACTGAAAGAAAAGCATGGTAATTTTTAATTCCTCAAAACCATTGTTCCAGACTTAGTTCTATTCCAATTCTTTTTATAAAACATTTTTTGTCTTCTTTAAGTTATTTCAGGTCAGGTCTTGATTATTTGCGATCACAAGAATCCTTATCAATACAGTAGATATATGCAGAGTTATGTATTCAGTAACGCTTTAGAAGATAATTTAAAATATTCCAGTTAAGTGTTTAAAACCAACTCTTCCCAATGGTGTGAAGAAATCCTTAGTCATATAAGGATATTTTCCTTATTTTAGTAATGAAAAACATTATAGATTTTAAGGAACACATAAATGTCATAGGTCAGGTTCCCAAGAAATAGCCTCTGAGATATGGATTTGTGTTCAGAGTTTATTAGGGATTATTCTCAAGAACAGTGCCATAAGTGGAAGAGGAAAGAACATTGGGATAAAGAAGTTGAACTGCACTACAGCTGATAGCCCATGGGAATCTATCAGGCTGGCTGGCCTTCAAAGACATCTTCATAGTTCTCTATAGTTAGGATTTACCCTCAGTTCAACTAAGCATTGAATGCAGTCATTGACTTCTAGTTGAGGTCAGTTCCTGAAAAAAGGATTCAACTGTGTTTTTTTAGGTATTGAGTTGATAAGTTCTTTAGAGATTTTGGATACTAGTCCTTTATCTGATAAGACATTTGCCCATTCCATCAAGAAATGGGCAGAAGGGATGGACAGACATTTCTCCAAAGAAGGTCTACAAATGGCCAGCAGACACTTGAGAAAATGCTCAGCATCAGGAAAATAAGAATAAAAATCATAGTGAGATACCATTTCACACCAGTCAGAATGGCTAAAATTGACAACTCAGGAAACAAAAGATATTAGCAAGAATGTGGGGAAAGGGAAACCTTGCATTACTATTGGGAGTGCAAACTGGTGCAGCCATTCTGGAAAAACAAGTATGGAAGTTCCTCAAAAAGTTGAAAATAAAACTACCCTATGAAAATTTGCAAGCTGATGGGAAAATTGGTACCTAGGGCCCAAAGCAGGGAGTTTTGGTCAGTTTACCACAGGACCCACTACATTAGATAGAATGACATTTCTAATTATTATTTAATTTCTATTTAGATAATTATTTTTAAAGATTTTATTTATTTATTTGAGAGAATAAGAGTGAGAGAACACAAGAAGGGGTGAACATCAGGAAGAGGGAGAAGTATATTCCCCGCTGAGTAGGGATCCCAACATGGGATTTGATACCAGGATCCAGGATACCAGGATGATACCATGGGATCAATGACCTGAGCTAAAGGCAGACATTTAACCAACTGAGCTACCCAGGCTCCTATTAGCTAATTTTTTTTTTTAAGATTTTATTTCTTTGACAGAGAGATCACAAGTAGGCAGAAAGGCAGGCAGAGAGAGAGAGAGAGAAGCAGGCTCCCTGCTGAGCAGAGATCCCAATGTGGGGCTTAATCCCAGGACCCTGAGATCATGATCTGAGCGGAAAGCAGAAGCTTAACTCACTGAGCCACCCAGGCGCCCCTTTGCTAATGATTTTAAAATAATGTTAATTAGCAATATATATGCCCTGTGTCATCTCTAGTAGTAAAGTAAAATGTCAGTAGACTACCAACAACCAAGAAAATAAAAAAAAGAATTAATTCTCTCTTGTAGATACTTAAACTTTTTTACCTGTTATTCAGGTATAGAATTTATAGAGAGAGTAATGTCTGTAACTGGAAAAGATTTGGCATTTTAAGTGTTTAAATTAATATCTTCTGAACCTAGGATAATGTAATTCCTCAGAAGATGAATAGACATAATTTTAAATAGAGAATTCATAACATATAACCTTTTATTATTATTATTTGACTCTAATAGCATTCATTGTGAGGGTTATGTATAGAGTGGGAGAAACCAGAATGGAAGTTAAAAGTTGTCCATATGTTCCACAACATCCTCCATACTCACTTCATCAACCACTCCAGCCCTATAACATGGGAAAAATAATATAGATGGACAATGATTTTTCATGTTTTACAGCAAATATACGGGTTCTGTAATGAGAAAAATATTATAGTTCAAATTATAAAAGTTTATTTGATTGTCTGCTAGGTATCTTCCCTGAACATTATCCGCTGATATTCTCACTAAATGCCGTTACTTAAAAATTCCATTTTATTCAAAAACTCAATGTCATAGAAGCACTTCTTCAGAACCATTGGTTGCTGTGTAAGAAGTCTGTTCACCAATGTATTGGCAATGGTGACAACATAGCAAAGGAAAACACCATTTGCAAGCATAAGAATGTAGTAAAAGAGCTCCAGCCAGAATCCTTGCATCTCTAAGCTTTGCAAAATTATTCATAAAAATCTGAACCAGGGGCACCTGGGTGGCTCAGTGGGTTAAGCCTCTGCCTTAGGCTCAGGTCATGGCCTCAGGGTCCTGGGATCGAGCCCCACATCAGGATCTCTGCTCAGCAGGGAACCTGCTTCCCCTCTCTCTCTGCTTGCCTCTCTGCCAACTTGTGATCTCTGTCAAACAAATAAGTAAAATCTTTAGAAAAAAAAATTCTGAACTATTCTCAATATTTTTGTAAATCCTAAATTACATTTATTAGTATTTTGTGAACTAAAGGTACATTTTCTTTTTAAAATAGGAATTAACTGATTTTAATGTCTAATTTCTCTACTGGCAAAATACATTATTAAGCATTGTTGTGGTTGTTAACCAAAAGGCAAAAAAGGGTTGTTTTTGGTTTTTTTGGTGGTTAATTAAAAATCACTTTATTTTATAAAAATGATATTTTAAAACTTAAGAGTTATGGGCAAAATAATAAAAGCTATCATATTTAGCAAGTTCAAAAATTATTGAAGTTAAAAATAAAGGATTTTGGAGGCTAAAAACTAGAGCTATAATTCTATTTCTGGTACTAAATAGCCTTGGTTTGGGAGGTCACTTAAAATGTCTGCTCCTCTGTAAAATTAGATAATAGGGTAAATCATCTTGAAAAATCTCTTTAAACTCTAATGTTCTGTCATTTTTTCAATTTTTTTTTTATATTCCATTGTCTTTCTACACTCCAGTTCCTCTCTCTGACCCCAGGTAAAGGAGTGAGGAGGAGGTCATTTGGAACATTTCTGCTCTTTTGCACACTTCAGCGGGATACTTTTCTTCACAAGGTTCAACAAATGTCCATTTCTTATCCATTCAGATTCATTTATTAATATAGCAAATGTTTCTTCAGTACTTTCTAATTATCATTTTATCTGCTAGATACCAGGAACAAGATAAAGTGTGTTCTTTAGGTGCTTATAGTCAAGTAGGAGAATTAAAAGTGCATATATAAGTTATAGTACTTGGTACTGTTTTGTAATTTGCAAGAATGGAAGCTTGTTCAGTATTTATAAAGAACACAGGGGAAGAGTAGACTAACTACAGAGGAGGTATTTTGGGAATATTAGCTGAGGAGTAGTGTACAGCTGGCTGGAGTGTTATTCTTACCAAAGGTCCTATTGGCATTTTTTTTTCCCCCTGAGAGAATATGAGATTCCTGTGTTTAGTTTCCAACACAGCACTGACAATCTCCAGCTCTTATAGATTATCAACAGTAGAGATTCAAATATTCATTTTTGTCATTTGTATTTCAATAATATTTGTGACAGAATTATGATCACAATTAAGAATGAAAACTGAATCAAGATAAATTATACTAATTAATTTTGGGTTATTTCTTTTAAACTTGTGAAAATAATTTTAGAAACTTTCTTTTTTATAAAGAGAGTTGAAATATTTTGATAAAAACATGAAGTATGGAGTATGTCTACTTCCATTTATTCATTTTCCTCTCTTAAAATGCCTCTTGGTACAGACATTTATCCACTTTCTTCTCTAGATCCTCAAAATAAAAACTTAAGTGCATATCAACTCTGACAAAAAGTCCTGACATTTCTGCAGATATCCATGTTCTGGAATCTAGATTGTGTTAAGTCATTTTATCCAACCACATATTGGGACTCCATCCTGAATACCATGCTCAGTTCTTTTAAAAAGTGTCTTGTATAAGTACAAAATACAAAGCTTTGGAAACAAGTAAAATACTGTTCTATTTTTAAGGAACACTTAGATATTAAGCATGGTGATGAAAGCCAAGTTTAATATGCAATAGTCCTTGAAGAAACTCATTTTTCTTTTTATAAAGACAAATATCAATCCAACAAATTCAAACCTGGTACATATTTATATTTGATTTTTTTTTTTAATTCCAAGTACTCTTCTTGGTGTTTCAAAAGGGAAAAAAAAAAGTTACTCTTTATCTGAAGATTATATTTGTTTTTACAATGAAAGTCTGATTTTACGTGAAACTTTTGAGTATTTGGCACCTAATCTATAGTGTATGTTTAGACTTTATGGAGTTTATCTAGAATCTAGAGGCACCTTCTCACTTCAGATTCTCCCTAAACTCATCCAATTCCATGACTTGACTTGCCATCTGTAAATAGATAACTTCCAAGATTTTATCTCTAGTATTACAAAAATTCAATCAATACGGGTAACTGTCTACTTTACATCCTTACTTGTATGTCTAAGAGACATACAAAACTTGATTTATCAAAACATGAATTCCTGGTAACTACATGCAAATGTACACAAGGAAATATACACATTTGCTTAAAAACATACACATGTCAGAAGTCTTCAGCTCGTGTAATGTTCCTTATATTAGCAATTATAATGGCCATTAAAAAATGATGATTTTAAAATAAATATATGCTTGTTGTAGAAAAGTTGCCAACTATACAAAAGTAGAAATCCAATGATTTCACCTGTTATCCAGAAACCTAATATTCTTGGCATTTTCAGGGATTTCCTTTTCAATTTCAAATATCTCTTTCTTGGCCATTCACTCCTTAATCATGGCATTAAAAAAATATTTAGATGTAATCAATATATTTTTAAAATTTTCTAAATATATTCATTAAATTACATGTTTGAATTTAATCTTTTTTTTTCTTTTTCATATATATATATTTTTTTCCTTTTACTTTTTATGTTTTCCTTCAAGTGCCTGATAACCTCTGTGTATAATTTCATATTTAAACACAAGATGAAGGAATGACTAATTGTAATCTCCATGAGTGCCTTCTAGGCCATAAATTGCTTTTGGTAAAAATTTTAAAAGACAATCTTTTCTCTGGAAAAATGCTGTCTTAGCACATGGCTTGGTAAGTAGAGTGTGAGCAATGCTTTAGCCCCACTAGCCTTCTTGATCAGCCAACTTCTGTATACTGTATGCTATGGTTCTAAAGTTGTGGGAACCTTAAATTCTAGATTGACAGGGTGCTAACATTCACATTAGCTGTTCCCCTTCTCCAAAAAAATTAATAAAATGTCTTTATTCAAGAAGCCTCTGAACTACTTTCTATGTTGAGGACTTGAGTACAATCATTCTGTACTTAAGAGTAAATGGAGGTGGGAAAGTAAAATAATTCTTGAAGCAAACATTACTTTGTCCTTTTGTTTTCAGCCTGCTATCTTCCATTTCCATACATGACACCTGTGGCATCAAGGTCTAGAGGCTCAACAGGGTTCTGGTAGGTAGGTCTACTCTATTCTATTTTGGAATGCACCGCCTAGATTTCTTTCTTTACTTTCCTTCATTTGTCACTTTTTCTTCTTAATTTCCATCCTCCATAAATGGATAGATTAACTTTTGTTTATACTGTCTCTTTCTGTGGATATGTATTTTTGCTTCTCTATTATAATTTTGATGAAGTTTTAGGAAAAAGAAAAGGTAAAACATTTTGCCCAAATAATCTCTTTAACCAGAAGCCCACTAGGCATTTAAAAATGGAGTCATAAAAATGTTTCTCCAAATGAGCCATTCATAAATGTCTTAAGTGTAACATTTCCCACCACTTATTAAAGACGCACTAGATAATTATCATTTTTTAGATTTACCTTAACCTAATTTTGAAGAGCTTTATATAAATCTTTCCTTTGGTAACAGGATGGGCTTACCTTCTTGGGCTTCTTTCTCTCTCTCTCTCTCTCTTTTAATTTTTTTTTCAGTGTTCCAAAATTTATTGATTATGCACCACACCCAGTTCTCCATGCAATATGTAACCTCCACAATACCCACCACCAGGCCCACCCCACCCCTCCAAAACCCTCAGTTTCTCTCTGAGTCCACAGTCTCTCATAGTTTGTCTCCCCCTCCAATTTCCCCCAACTCACTTCTCTTCTCCCTCTCCCAGTGTCTTCATGTTATTCTTTATGCTCCACAAATAAGCAAAACTATATGATGATTGACTCTTTTTGCTTAACTTACTTCACTCAGCATAATCTCTTCCAGTCCCATCCATGTTGATACAAAAGCTTGGTATTCACCCTTTCTGATGAAGGCATAATACTCCATTGTATATGTGGACCATATCTTCTTTATCCATTCATCTGTTGAAGGGCATCTTGGTTCTTTCCACAGTTTGGTGACTGTGGCCATTGCTACTCTGAACATTGGGGTACAGGTAGCCCTTCTTTCACTTACATATGTTTATTTCTTAAAAAATATTAAGTAGTGCAATTGCAGGGTGATAGGGAAGCTCTATTTTTTTTTTTTTTAGGAATCTCCACACTGTTTTCCAAAGTAGCTGCACCAACTTGCATTCCCACCAACAGTGTAAGAGGGTTCCCCTTTCTCCACATCCTCTACAATACTTGTTGTTTACTGCCTTGTTAATTTTGTCCATCTGACTGGTGTAAGGTGGTATCTCAGTGTGGTTTTCATTTGAGTCTTCCTGATGGCTAATGATGATGAACATTTTTTCATGTGTCTGTTAGCCATTTGTATGTCTTCTTTGGAGAAGTGTCTGTTCATGTCTTCTGACATGAACATTTTTTGACGTGATTATCTGTTTTGTGTGTGTTGAGTTTGAGAAGTTCTTTATAGATCTTAGATATCAGTCCTTTGTAGTGTCATTTGTGAATACATTCTCCCATTCTGTGGGTTGCCTCTTTATGTTGTAGACTGTTTCATTTGCTGTGCAGAAGCTTTTGATCTTGATGAAGTCCAAAGAGTTCATTTTTGCTTTTGTTTCCTTTGTCTTTGGAGACATATCTTGAAAGAAGTTGCTGTGACTAATGTCAAAGACATTACTGCCTATATTCTCCTCTAAGATTTTGGTAGATTCTTGCCTCACTTTGAGGTCTCATCCATTCCAAGTTTATCTTTGTGTATGGTGTAAGAGAATGGTCAAGCTTCATTCTTCTACACATAGCTGTCCAATTTTCCCAGCACCATTTATTGAAAAGACTGTCTTATTCCACTCTATATTTCTTCCCTGTTGCCTTGTTGAAAATTATTTGACCATAAAGTTGAGGGTCCATATCTGGGCTCTCTACTCTGTTCCACTGGTCTATGTGTCTGTTTTTGTGCTAGTACCATGCTGTCTTGGTGATCATAGCTTTGTAGTAAAGCTTGTAATCAGGCAACCTTCAGAGTTTTAGCAGGTCTGTACTCCCTCATTCCTGCATATTTAGAAGTTATCTTTTACTGTCATCTTCTGCTATTGTTTGTTATATATGGCCATGTTAGCAAACCATCCTGCTACTTAAGAAATCCTGTTATAATTTCTTGAGTCTCTGTTTTGGCAAGAGCTCAGCTGAAACATTCTTCTAGCCTTTCTAAGATTTCTTATGTACTTGCACTTGGAGGTAGTCAGGCTGGGACATCCAAAATGGTTTTACTTTCATATTTGGCATCTTGATGTTGTGATAGCTCAAAGGCCAAGACCTTATTCAGTCTACTGTGGTCTTTCTAAGAGTCCAGCTTACACTTCTTTGCTTTGTGGAATCTGGCTGAAAAAGCGAATGTTTACATGTGTAAATATGTAATTGGCCTTTCTTTACATCTGGATTGCTATTGTCATGTCCCATAGATTATGCCAGTCACATACATGACCAACCCAGAGTTAATGTGGGAGACCACAAAAGGGCATAACTACCCGGAGTGTGGTTCATCAGTGGTCATAATGATTAACAGCCTATCCTATCCATCTACTACCAACAAAGATGTTCTTTTGTGATCTCTTTGAAGAAGAATGTATTGCTAAGTAATTTGGATCACTACATGATTTATGTTCAGGAAGAATGCATGAAACATTTTGATATAAAAATAGAAGAAAAAGAATAAATTCACTATTATTATGCTTCTTGTCTTTTCTGCTTCCTACTATTGAACTCACTTCCCAAAATCCAAGAAGCTATATTTTATGTATTTTTGCCCTTACTGTGTTGAATTACTGGGAGCTAGATTTCATAGCGGGTTTTATAGAACATATTCCCTATAACCTGTCCCTGGCTCCATGCAACAATTATGTCAACTATAGTTTTGTATATGTTTTACTTCTCCATATTCCATGCTTTTCCCATTTATTCTGAGTGCCCAACCCTTATTAATTACAGGATCCCATTCATTCAAAGCTCAGTTTCGATTGTGTTGTACTTTATAAGATTTCCTGTGATTGAACTGATAAAAAGGCATCACTATCTCTTTTCTTCCTTGACTTACTATTCTAATATTTATAACTCTGATAACTTTATCAACTATTAGATTCTGAATAAATATATACTGAAAATTGGAATCAAAGTGTAATGACTATATCTAATTTACATTCGAGCACCAGCAAAATAGCCTACAAAAAACAGATTCTAAATTAATATTTACAATAATATTTAATTTTGAACACATATTTGTGTCAGGTACTTCTCTAAGTGTTTTATATATATTAACCCATTTAATTCTCTTTTTTTCTCTTTTTTGTATACACATGCAGGCACACATAAAGAAGGAGTACTTTTTTAATTCCTTTAACTGTATAAGGCAACTAAAATTAATAATATTTCTTAAAGTCTCACTGTAAGTCAAGAGTGAGATGAGGACTTGAAGCCAGTTCTTTTAATTTTTCCTTAAGATTTTATTTATTTATTTGACAGGCAGAGATCACAAGTAGGCAGAGAGGCAGGCAGAAAAGGAGGGGGAAGCAGGCTCCCTGCTGAAGAGAGAGCCCAATGCAGGGCTCGATCCCAGGAACCTGGGATCATGACCTGAGCCTAAGGCAGAGGCTTTAACTCACTGAGCCACCCAGGCGCCCCAAAGCCAGTTTTTTTCTTACTAGAACTCATGATCTTAGTCATCTTGCTCTAAATAAAGCTACAGGTTTGTGATTAATCTTTTCTCTCTTTTTTATCTATTAATGTTGCATAGAGTTCAATGGTAGGACTTTAATGTTTACCTAGTGCTATAGGCTTATTTTAAGGAAGAGGTAGCATTAATGATTTACTCAAGAAAGATCCAAGATTTGAGCTGGAATTCTCTAACTCCCTGATTAACTTTTGTACCTTACCACCCTGATTTAATATTACAAAGGTCTATTTATGTAGCAATGATAGGTGTTGAGTATAAGAGGAAAAATACTTTTACAGGATTGGAACTAATGGTTTGGAACAAGTTTAAAGGGGGCTTAAAAACATGCTCAGAAGATTTTGGAGCCAATTCAAAACGTATGTATTTTTTTCTGACATTCAGTAAATGTCTTTTAAAAAATACAATAGTAACTAATTAGTGTAAATCAGAATGTTAATGACAACAACAATGTATAGTCACACCAGAAGCCAACAATATACATAGTGAAAGATTTGAAAATTGAAAACACATCAAAAAGATCATATTTACTTTTTTGGATGAGCATGTGGGTTTAGAGCAAAGCTTAAGGTCCTAGAATTTCTCTGTTCATATAATTTTAATGATATTAGAACTCTGGAAATATTTAAGTGGTGGAAGAAATAGTTTATGGAAAATATATACTACATTAGAAAGTAGGAAACAGATTGCCAATAAAAATAATTTTTCAGCCTTATCTGAGATTTACTTTGAGATTTTAAACCAACATAAGCCTTAATATAAGTAGAAAACTCCTCACAAACCATTCCATTTAATAAAAGCAAAAATTTATCATTGTTTTAAATGTCTCTGAGGATTTTTCCCCTTTGTTAAGAGGATATAATTATCTCCAATTTCCATCTTAGACAGCGTTCCCAAATAAATCACAATAAGAAAATTCAAATGTTTTGTCAAGGAAAAGTTCATGCAAGTAGCATACTAATTTTAGAACTCTCTTAATGGAAAAATATGAACAAATTTTATTTTTCATATACTTAACCTCTTTTTTTTTCTTCATAAGGTGTAACACTGAAATAGACTTTAGCTGAAAAACTACCTAAGGGATTCAGAAATGACTTTTGAGAAATTTTAGTTGTTATAACTTCTATTTAGAACCTTAACATAAAACACAGTTTTGTTGTTGTTGTTGTTGTTGTTGTTGAACAGAGTAATTCAAAGTCATTTCTTATTCTGCAAACATACAAAGTAAAAATACAATAAGATTGCTTTTATTTTAAGCTGCTTGTTTTTCTTCCATTCAGTGTTTTTTTTGTTTTGAGAACATTGTGCAATAATGTGTTATTCTAAATCACCTGGCTTTTTAAAAACAAAATTTCATGACTTACTTGGATTAGTCTGTATTAATCAGGATCCAGTCAGGAAAGCAGAAATCAATCTAGGTTTACAAAAAGTAGAGAAAAGGGGGGAAGGGACTTAATACAGGGAATTGGTTAAACAATTTTGGGAGAACTGAGAAGACAAGCAAGAAACAGTGAGCAACTCCAGACAATTGTAAGGACAGGAAGTCATTAATTTGCAGAGTTGAGAATCAAAGGTGAAGGTGCTGGTAGGAGGGCAGAAATGCTAGGTCTGTGGAAAGGCAGCTAGAATCTTAGCAGGTGATCTCTGGGCCAAGGTGGATGATGGAGACCATTGCAGGGAGGAGCCAGGTATGGAAGCCAGAGGGAGAGAAGAGATGCAGCCACTGTAAGATATGCCGTGAAGCAAAGAGACTTCCTGTTCTGGTCATGCCAACCCCATACTAAAGGACAAAAGAAGCTGCTAAATGCAATTCTTTTAGTTATAGAGTGGAAAAGGGAAGGATAGTCTATGGATTTGAAGGCAAGCAAGCAATTGATAAGCACAGTTTAGAAATTTAATTTCTCTCAACTGCTTTTAAATGTAAATGTAAATGTAAATAGTTTGAAAATATTTTGAAAAGTTTGTGTTATTATTGTTATTATTGAAGTAATTTCATAATAAGTTCAAGAACAGTGCTTTCCAATAGGAATTTTCTTTTATTATTATTATTATTATTATTATTATTATTATTATTTTAGTCACTAAACGGTATGTCATTAGTTTTTGATGTAGTGTTCCAAGATTCATTGTTTACTTTTAACACCCAGTCCTCCACGCAATATGTACTCTCTGAATACCCATCACTGGCCCAACCCATCCCTTTACTCCCCTCCCTTCTAAAACCCTAAGTTATTTATCAGATTCCACAGTTTCTCATGGTTCATCTCCCCCTCTGATCAATAGGAATTTTTCATGATGATGGGAATATTGTGCATCTGCCCTATCCAGTGCTGTAGTTGCAAGTCAAATGTGGCCACTGAGAATTTGAAATGTGGCTAGTGTGTCTGAGGAACTAAAGTTTTTATTTCATTAAAATTTAGTTAATTTAAAATCAAAGAGTTACATGTAAATGTTGATTACCTTGTTGTTATAGCACAGATCTAGACATGTTAGGATAACCAAATTTGTTCAAACTAGTTGATCTAGATATCTTTGTAATTTACCTTATACGTAATAACTAAAAATTGATTGCTTAAATATGTCAAACCCCAGTGGCAAAGTATTTACAAAATGAATTGTGTGTTATCCAACTAAAATAAATCCTTAAGTGTACTTATCCAGGATTTCTTTATTGCCCTCTCATTTTCTCAACATAAAAACAAAAAGAAAAAGAAAAAAAAAAAAACAGAACCTATATTCAGAGTTTAGTTTGATCTATTCTACTCAGAAATCTTTCCTTAGGATAGAAATATTTTTTCTACTAAATCATTTGTCTGTTTCTAAAGTTATCAGACAAACGTATTTTTCCAGAGACTAGCATTTATTCAAAACAATTTTTTGACTCAAAGTACATAGACAAAACCTCAGTGAATAAAAATATGTGAGAGAGAATTAAAAGAGAAAATAAACATCTAAGTGATCTCAAATTATGACATCCATAATACTTATTTCCTATTTTGTCTTTAAGTAAAACAAAAATGAAGTGTTTTCTACTAAAAGTTTTTTATAGAGCTTTATTGAAGTATAATTCATATACAAAGGACTGCATATATTTAATGTTTACAATTTAATGGCATGCAGACCACTATCAAGGTAATAGACATATGCACCACCTCCCAGAATTTTCTTACTTCCCTTTGTTTGTTTACTTGTTTGTTTTCCTTGTGGTAAGAACACTTAACATGACATCTACTTTAACAAATTTTGAAGTGCAAAATACCACAGTGTTAATTATAGGCTCTATGTTGTAGAGCAGATCTCTGGAACTTATTATTCTGGCATGATTGGAATTTTATATCCATTGAATAATAACATTTCATTTCTCCCACCATCCAGACACTGGCAGTTAATATTTTATTCTCTACTTCTATGAGTTTGATTATTTTAGATACCTCATATAAATGAAATCAAGAAGCATATGATCTTATGTGACTGGTGTATTTCACTTAGCATAGTTTAATGTCTTCTAGGTTTATCTGCATTATCACAAGGCAGACATTTACTTCTTTTTAAGGCCACATTTTCTTTAATTCAGCTGTTGATGAGCATTTATGTTGTGTATATTTTGTGACTATTGTTAATAGTGCTGCAGTGAACATGGGTGTGCAGATTCCTATTTGAGACTCTGATTTCAATTATTTTGGGTATATACCCAGAAGTGAAATTGCTGGATCATATGGTAATTTTATTATTTCCCCTAGCTTCTACACCATTTTACATTACCACCAGTGTACAAGGGTTCTTTGAATTTATCCACAACTTTGTTAGTACCTGTTATTTATTTATTTATTTAGTTAGTTAGTTAGTTTTAATTAATTTATTTTTAATACTAGCCATAGCAATGGATATGAGGTGATATTGCATTGTAGTTTTGATTGCATTTTTGTAATAACTAATTATCTTGAACACCTTTTAATATACCTGTTTGTTATTTCTGTGTCATCTTTGCAGAAATATCTGTTTTACTCTTTTGTACATTTTTAATCAAATTATTTGTTTTTTTAATTTTCTAAAGTTATATTTTTTATTATATTATGTTAGTCACTATTCAGTACATTATTAGTTTTTGATGTAGTGTTCCATGACTCACTGTGCATAATACCGGTGCTCCTTGCAATTGGTGCCATCCTTAATGTCCATCACCAGGCTCCACCTTCACCCCATTGCCCTCCATTTTAATACTCTCTATTTGTTTCCCAGAGTCCATAGTCTCTCATGGTTCATCTCCCACTCTGATTTCTCCCCTTCATTTTTCCCTTCTCCTAATGCCCTTCATGCTATTCCTTATGTTCCACAAATGAAGGGAAGAAAATTAAAAAAAAAAAATTATAATTTTAGACCAAGCACTTTCTCACATCATTAAAATTTCATAAGGAATAATTCGATGGAAATACAATTCAGATTGATTTTAATTTACCTAGACATTTTTACATTATTCATTACATAGGTTGTTTTTTTTTAATTTTTAGCACTTTTGATAATCTTATTTGAACATATTTTCAATTATTTTTATAGGATGACTTTCTATAATTACTAGGTCAAATGTTATAATGAACTGTTTTTAAGACTCTGGATATAGGCTGGTAAACTGCCATCTGAAAATACTGATTAATTTCAACTCCCATCTAAAATGTATGAGAATATATACTGAATCAAAATAAAGTAAAAAATTTGCAACCTAAATTTAAGATATATGTAAGATATTGAAATACTAGTCACAGTTACAGGATCAGTACTGAGGAGCATTAATTTCATCTGTCTGAGTCAAATGGTTTTTAAGCTTTTATTTTGGAAAGTATCCAAAATAAAAAAGATATCCACCCAGATATCTTCTTTAACATAATTCTTAAATACCAGAAAGAATATCATTCAAAATCAAGATATCAGCATTTTTAACTAGCACTGTCTTGAATTCTATGCAAATATAAGAAAAACTGTAAGAAATGTTAATTTAAATCGTCACAGAATTTAGGAGTGCACCATATTTTTATCTAAATTTTCTTTTTTTTTTAAGATTTTATTTATTTATTTGACAGACAGAGATCACAAGCAGGGAAAGAGGCAGGCAGAGAGAGAGAGAGAGAGCGGGAAGCAGGCTCCCCACTGAGCAGAGAGCCTGATGCGGAGCTCGATCCCAGGACCCTGGGATCATGACCTGAGCCAAAGGCAGAGGCCTTAACCCACTGAGCCACCCAGGCACACCGATTGTCTAAATTTTCTAAGTCAGAGAGTAAAACATAATTTCAATAGAGATTAACAGATAGGATCCTGATGGTCAGTTTTGTATGTTAACTTGGCTCGGCTATAGTCCCCAGTTATTCAGTCAAACACTATTCTTCCTTGATGTGGTGAAGAAATTTGTAGATGTGATTGATATCTCCAATCTATGGACTTTTATTTAAGAATGCTATCTTTGATAATCTCAGTGGTCTAAATCCAATTAGTTGAAAGGCTTTAAGAGCAGAACCAAATTTCATCAGAGTAAGAATGAAATTATACCTGTGAGCTATAGCATCAGCAACTTTCCAGAGTCTGACTACCCTCCCGAGATCCTGCCCTGTGGAGGTGGTGAGCCCCCACAATCATATAAGCCAATTCCTTTACATGTATTATATATTTTTACTAATTGTTCTCTTTCTCTAGTAGAACCCTAATAATGTAGATATTAATATCATTAATATTTATGTAGTTATAAATTATTATGATAATTATAAACTCATATGCTTCCTATAACTGGGTGTTTTTAATTCAGTTATCTAATTTTTGCTTAGTGAATAATTATTGTGTAGGACTCAACCCCTGATATTCCATCCAATTATGTTTCTCTTTCAGTTATCTTCAGTATTATTCTTTATGAGTCCACCCTTGTCTTATTTTCTAGTTTTGGCTATAATTACTACAACTACATAGTTTATCACTCCTTTTTTCAAAACCTTTCAAATCTTCTCCATTGTATTTTAAAAAATTAATAGCTAACATATGGCCCAGAGGGCCCTCCATCATCTATCTCTTTCCCCCTTCTGCAATACTATCACTTGTTCTGATAGTTCCCTTGTCCTGCTTGCCTCTGTGTTTCAGCTGCCCTTTCTGTGTTCTTCAACAGCTCATGCTACACGACTTTACATGATTAACTCTTGGTAACTCTTCAATTTTCAAGTCGTATATCAGTTCATTAAAGAGGTTTTCTTGGAAAATCCATCTTATTTCTGTCCTCATAGCATTTTATACTTTCCTTTACAACCTCATCATTGTTTTAGTAGTTTAAATATTCAAGTGATTATCAGCTTTATATATGTCTATTCAATGAGGCAAACTGCAAGGTGAGTAGAGGCCATATCTATTTTGTTTATTCCTTTAGGCTAGATTTCCTTAAAAACAAACCTAAGGAATGCCTGGGTGGCTCAGCTGGTTAAGCGGCTGCCTTCGGCTCATGTCATGATCCCAGCATCCTGGGATTGAGTCCCACATCTGGCTTCTTGCTGGACAGGGAGCCTGCTTCTCCCTCTGCCTCTGCCTACCACTCTGTCTGCCTGTGCTCGCTCTCTCTCTCTCTAACAAATAAATAAATAAATATTTTTAAAAAACCCTGAAATAAAAGGCTTGTGTGCAGATAATTATTTAGAAATGAGTTATTTGAGCTAGTGTAAGCAACAGAGGGGATATACAGGGAATGAGGGATGCTGATGAGAATGTCTTATCAAACAGGCCACCACTATTGGTGACTGATGCTCAATTTGTAGGCATATTTTGAGATCCCTAGAGAATGCTTATCAGAACTGTCTCCACTGAGGATGAAAAAAAAAAAAAAAGGTGTATTTATTTCTTAGTTTTGTCATTACATCTTGAAACTGTAATACATGTGAGCTAATGGAATAAGCTATAGTACCTGGCACTTCAGCCAATACCAATATTATAATTGATATTTCCATTTCTCTCCTTCACTATACACCATGGAATTATTTTATCCTCAGCCAAAACATGGCTGGTTCATGCTACTTTCTTAATGGGATGACCCTGACCTTCATCCATGAGAAATATATGTTTTTAATTCACTTGCACTTACTTACTGGTTCCTTTAATAGCTGGATACCATTAAGGAAGCTTGAAGAGATGCTTAAATATAGCTGTTTCAGATATATTTCTCCCTTCCTCAGTTGTGTACCTGCTATCTTAGTTCCCCATGATACTCTGTGTTAATTACCCTATCCTCTGAATCCCCTACTATATGAACTCCTTTTCCTGTACTTGCCCACTGAATGAGAAGCACAAAGTGACCACAAGGCAGATAAAGCATTGAGTGTAAATACTACCATGATCCCTTATGAAAGCAACCCCCTTGAGAATCAAGATCTCTAATCCTTTGCAAAAGTTATCCCTGTAAGGATAGAGGCCAAAACCACAAGTCATTAGATTGACAGTGAGGGAAGAAAATCCTATGTTTATGTTTGTTTATACACATTTTAAGTTACTAAGAACACAGTTATATCTCTCTCTGTCTATCTCAGAGTATTCAGAAGAATCTGGAGGTACAAATTTTTTTCAAACTCATCTCAAGTTTCAGGGTCTAACTCTTCTCCTATCAAGTTCTTGATTTTGACACAGGACATGCATTAAGGCTTCATTTTCAGGTTCCTGTGTTGCTTTTCCAACTTGATATGAGACTAGGCACTTATTTTTATTATGTTCTAACCTAAGCCAGTATGAGAAGAGAGGCTTCTTAAAGGCTGTCAAAGAAGCTTTCTGTCTTTTAAGACATGCCTTGAATTACTTTAGTAATTTAATTTAATTTTTAGTAATGCATTTTTAAACCATTTTATTGAGTTATAAATGCCATATAAAATGTTGTACACATTTAATATGTAAGTATACTTATACAGGATAGGTGTACATCTGTGAAACCATCACCACCATCAAGGCCACAGACATATCCATCACATTCTAGAGTTTATTCCTGACTCTAATAGTAGTAGTAGTAGCAGTGGTAGTAAAAACATCTACCCTCTTAAAAAATTTAACTATACAATGCAGTATCATTTGTTATAGGTATGTTGCTATATAGTATATCTCTAGAATGTATCTTATAACTGAAACTTTGGACATTTTGACCATCACTTGGCAATCACTATTCTACTCTCTGCTTCTACGACTTAGATTATTTTAGATTCTATGTACAGATGAGCTCATACAATATTTATCTTTCTATGTTTGCTTATTTTACCTAGCATAATGCCTCCCAATCCATCCACATCATCAAAAATAATAGGATTTCTTTCTTTTTAAAGACTGAATAGCATTCCATTGCATGCGTGATGTATATACCACATTTTATATTTTTAAGGCTTCCAAAGAAGGTAACAAAAAGCATATAAGTGCGCACTCTTTATGTAACTCTTGCCCCTTCATTTTAAATGCCACAGCTTCCTTGTAACTGAGCACTTCTTTTTCTACCTGAACCTAATCACAATCATTTCAGCTGAGAGTCTTGATCGTTTTGATGCTACTACAAATGGACAGTGACTATCTTTCTAGATTACAAAAAAAAAAAAAAAAATAGGGACCTCATTCCCTGCAACTGGCCAAGTGATCCAGCTTCAGAATTCTATCTTAAGGCTACCAATTGCTTTAACATAGGTAACCATGAAAAAAAGATAAAGGCCTGAATGAAGATGGTTTATTGACAATATAATTTCAGGGAGTAGGTGACTGACACGGGTGATCTGGAAAGTCAAAGAGGAAAAATTAGTGCAAAGGTGCAATATAAACTTACTCTCTCTTATGAGAGACTGATACTTAATTCAGTGGGACATTTCAAGCTTTTCATGAAATGAATCTCAGAAACTATTAGTTGGAGATTAAAAGAGGGATATATTTTTTTTTTCTTTAGTACTGTTCCCTATTGGTCAGGGGAAAGCCTCTGTGAATCAGTTTTTGTATGCATCCAGGTTTCACATGTATGAATACCAAAAAAAAAAAAAAAAATCAATTTTTTATCCTATCTTGAAGCAACAGAGAAGGCTTTTGAAGGAAACAGGAAGCACATGATAAAATACACAAGGCAGGGATTGTAAGGTTTTAACTATGTGAATCTCAAAAGCCCATGTGGAACATATCCTTAAAACAGTGACTGGAATGAAAAAAATGAGCCTGAGAAGTAATAGAATTATAAATTAGACACATTCATAATACCACCTCTGATTCTTAATACAAAAGAAGAAATCCATAAACATTTTCTGAATGAATAAATGAATGCATGTATACAATTAAGATAAAGTTAGTAGATACATGGTTTAGGATAGAGCTATTTATAGTTCTAGCTAAAGTAAATTTCGTGTACCGGTGAGTATGGCTTGCTTTATGTCTGTACATTGCTACTTCAATTGATACATCATTTAGACAAAAATAATATTATTATGGGATAGCAATGTGTATATATATATATTATATACATATATACATTATGCATACATATATACATTATGTATATATATATACAGTATATATACATATAAAATGTTATATACATAGTGTATACTATATATATATATATATATATCTCCATTCATTTAGTTATATGGCTTAGAGAAAATACAAAACTCAAGCAGTGTTTTCCAAGTACTATTTTTTTCAGCTTTTTCTTGTCCCTATATTATTTAAGTTCTCCATCTCCAAATATACAGAAGGGTTGCCAAGGAAACCAGAAATTATGGTAATACAGATGTTATTATTTATTTTAGGGAAAGAAAATATGTACTATTCATACACTGACCCTTTATCTCTGTGCTCTATTGAAGATAACAGCTGGAAAACAGGTATAACATTCTTCCCAAAACTTTTTTTAAATTTTTTTCTTTGGTATGTTCTATTTAATTTAAATATATTTGGGGACTTGGAAGAATGGATCCCCAGACTATCAAAGTATTAAAGGTTTGAATTGTTTGGATCTGGCTCTGTGAGAAAATAACTTGTTCTTCAAGGACACCAGGCATTTTCAAATTGCCTGTGTTTTCATGGGCATGTCAAATTTTCTTTCTGAGATTCAGCTTTCTTAGCTAAAAAGTTAGATCTTCTATATTAACTAACTTCAATTTTTTTTTCCCGTTATTTCACTTAGCTATCAGCCTGGAATATTTTGTTGAAGCTCTGGTAGGTATCCATATATGTTTGTAGCATTTTTTTTTTTACAGATTTTATTTTTATTTATTTATTTGTTAGAGAGAGAGAGCAAGCACAGGCAGACAGAGAGGCAGGCAGAGGCAGAGGGAGAAGCAGGCTCCCTGCCGAGCAAGGAGCCCGATGTGGGACTCAATCCCAAGATCATGACCTGAGCCGAAGGCAGCCGCCTAACCAACTGAGCCACCCAGGCGTCCCTGTTTGTAGCACTTTTTAAGTGACTTTTAAAGAATAGTATTTTTCTTAATAAATACTGACTGGTCATTAACTGCCACTGTACTTAAACCAAGAATTCTTATTTTTTAAGGGATTTGTTTTCTCTAAACACTTAGTACAATAAGTTTTCTGCTCATACAAACAAAACAAAAATTGCCCCAATTTCCTTTTTACTAATCATGTACTAGATCAATCCTAAACTCTTGCACTATCTTAGGCACTGAGGGATAGGGAAAGAACAATTACTTCACTGAGAAGCTGTTTGATTCATCACTTTTCCCTCTATTTCCTCTTGTATATTTTTATAAGTATGAAAAATTATATGTCTACTATGGAGCAGAATTTGGCAACATCTTACAAAAATACATTTACATTAACAGTTTGACATAGAAACCTACTCCTAATAGGACTGTATTCAAAAAGTATATCACAAAAATTTAAAATGGCGTAGGCACAAATTTACTCATGTAAGTAGTATTTACAAAAATAAGTTAATGAAAATCACATCAGTATCATCAGTAGTGTGGGCTGAATAAACTATAGTACATTTGCACATATAGTACATTCACAGATACATTAAAATAGAATTCTAAAATAGAATTCATATGTGGACTTTTCTTGAAGACATAATAAAGTGATAAAATCAAAGTATAGAACTTTGTAGATGGAATGCAATATTTTGTATAAGAGTAATATTCAAAATGATGGAAATATTAAAAATAGTAAAGATAATTTCATTTAAAAGCAGGAAGGAAACAAAACAGGAATGAGGGGAATAATGGAAGTGAGATTTCTGTGAATGTATTTGTTATAAAATTTTTGATTACTGTAAAAATTTCTTATTAAAAAACCTTAAAAACTTATAAACCCACTTAAAAAAGGAAAGTGAGTATAGTGTTTGATTTATCATACAATGAGCATACCCATAAAACCAATATCCAGTCTAGGAATAAAATGGTAAAAGTACCACAAAATCCCCCTTATACCCACTATCAAATGATGACCTTCCAATGACATTAAAACTACCTCTGTCTTCTTTTCTGTCACACTGTTTCTCTTTCTCTCTCTGTCTGTCTGTCTTTTGGTGGTGAACTATTTTTCATCTCTTAATGAAATCAAAACGTATATCTTTTTGGATCTAGATTTATTTATGTCACCTCAATGGTTGTGAGATTTGTCCATAATGTATGTAACAGTACTCTAATTTGTATGTGCTTTAAATTACTATAGTTTTTCTATTGTTTGATTATAACACAATTTTTCCATCTTCTATTCTTGAAATTCTTTGATGTTGCCAGATTTAGGATATCACAAGCTCTGCTACTATGAACATTGCTTACAAGTACTTCCATCTACATATATACACAATTATCTTAGCATTTCACATAGAAGTAAAATTTCTATGTAATAGGGCTTGGATGCTTTCATCTCAAGTAGATAATGCCAGACAGTTTTGAAATCAGATTGTCGTGATTTTCAACTACATCAGCAATGTGTGAGAGTTTTCTTTGCTCCTTATCTTTACTAACATGGAGATTGATGTATCATTAACATATTTTTTCACCTTACCTTCAATCAGTTATTGAATATAACTGCACACAGAAAAAAATCGCACAACTTGATGCAATATCACAAACTAAACAAGCTTTTGAAACCGCCATACCCATCAACATTTCTAACATTAGCATTAGTCCCAAGAAGACCCCTCATGTACTGAGTTTATTAGCATCTCCCCCAAATCTGTGTTTATCCAGAACCACAAAGTATGACCTTACTTGGAAATAGGACCTTAAGAAGCTTATAATTCGTTAACATGAGATCTGGAATCCTTATAAGTAGACACACTTAGGAGGCAATGCCACATGAAGATGGAGACAGAGACCAGAATGATCTGTCTGCCAGATCAAGGTATCACTAATAGTTGCCAGCAACCACCAGATACTAGGAGAAAAATTGATTATATTCCCCCTCAGAACCTTGAGGAAGAAACAACTCTGCTGATACCTAGATTTCAGACATCTAACTTTCTGAACTATGGGGGGATAAATTTCTATTGTTTTGAGCCATCCAGTTTGTGGTACTCTTTTAAGGTAGCCCTAAGAAATTAACATATGGCCCCATCTTCACCTTCAGATTGTACACTATACAGACTTAATGTAAATAGAATCCTTTTTTTTTTTAAGATTTTATTTATTTGACAGACGGAGATCACAAGTAAGCAGAGAAGCAGGTAGAGAGAGAGGAGGAAGCAGGCTCCCCGCTGAGCAGAGAGACTGATGCGGGGCTGGATCCCAGGATCCTGGGATCATGACCTGAGCTAAAGGCAGAGGCTTTAACCCACTGAGCCACCCAGGCGCCTCATGTAAATGGAATCTTAAAGTATCTATTATTTCCACAAATTCTGTCACTTAACATATTTGTGAGATTCATTTATACATTTTTTTCAAATTTATTATGTTATATTTCATTGCTATATAGAATTCCATTATATGAATATACCACAGTTTATTTATCATCATACATTTCATAATAATAGTATTTGTTTTATTTTGGTTAAAGCTATTTTTTGTACCTGTTTTGTTTCACATATGTGTGTACATGTGTTTTGGGCATACAGATAAGGTTATGATTTATGATAACCATAATTTGTGCCTCATGAGTCCAGGCCTAGGATTCAGTGATCTGCTTTTGTCCTTTGTCAGCTGACTTTCTGTTAGTTTCTGCCAATTGGGGGCACAAGATAGATGCTGGAAGGCAGAACTGGAAACAATAAACCTTTTTGTTTGACTTGCTTCCACCATAAAGCTAGCAGTAACTCCTCAGTCCAGAAGATTTGGTTGCCTGGAGGTCAACAGTTAACTGTTTTAAGTTCTAGAGCCTTGTTAGGTTTTAGAGTGTGTCTTCCATTTTTATTCTTCAGCTTCATGTTTATCTTGACTCCTGTTAACATTTTGTTTTTCTATATATATTTTAGAATTATTGTCTCTATTTCTATACACACAGAAAATTCATTTGATTGGGTTTGTATTGAAAATATAAATAATTTTAGGAAGAATCTATATCTTTATAATTATGAATTATTAATTTGTGAACCTAGTGTATTATTTATTTTTACTGAGATATCTGATAGCTTTAATATTTCTTTTAGAAAAAATTAATTCTGATTAATTCTCACAGTTGTTTGTTTCTGAAAATACCTTTAAGTTTCTGTATTTTTGAAGACTACTTTTGATGGATATGGAATTCCATGTTGGCTATGATTATGTTATTAAATTATTATTATTATTTCGGCTTTGGGCATTCACTTTCTACTGTTTAGTGAGCCCTGTCATCATCCTATAAAATTAATATTTCATTTTCTCTGGCTGATTTTCAGATTCTCATATCTACTTGATTTTGTTTCTGTTTTCAGTTTTATCATGTCTCATGTGATATCTAGGCATAGATTTCTTTGTATTTATCTTTCTGTGTTTTGTAGTGCCTGTTCAAAGCATCAAAATCCAAGAGGTGCAGAGAATTCCCCTCAAAATAAATAAGAATAGGTCCACACCCCATCATCTAATAGTAAAATTTACAAGTCTTAGTGACAAAGAGAAAATCCTGAAAACAGCACAGGACAAGAAGTCTGTAACATACAATGGTAAAAATATTAGAATGGCAGTGGACTTATCCACAGAGATCTGGCAGGCCAGAAAGAACTGACATGATATATTCAGAGCACTAAATGAGAAAAACATGCATCCAAGAATACTATACCTAGCTAAGCTATCATTGAAAATATAAGAAGAGATAAAAAGCTTCCAAGACAAACAAAAACTGAAAGAATTTGCAAATACCAAACCAGCTCTGCAGGAAATATTGAAAAGGGTCCTATAAGCAAAGAGAGACCCTAAAAGTAGTAGATCAGAAAGGAACAGAGACTACACAGTAACAGTCACCTGACAGGCAATACAATGGCACTAAATTCATATCTCTCAAGTTACCCTGACTGTAAATGGGCTAAATGACCCAATCAAAAGACATAGGGTATCAGAATGGATTAAAAAAAATCAATATGCTGCCCACAAGAAACTCATTTTAGACCTGAAGACACCTCCAAATTTAAAGTGAGGGGGTGGGGTGCACCTGGGTGGCTCAGTGGGTTAAAGCCTCTGCCTTCAGCTCAGGTTATGATCCCGGGGTCCTGGGATCGAGCCCCACATTGGGCTCTCTGCTCATTGGGGAGGCTACTTCCTCCTCTCTCTCTCTCCCTCTGCCTGTCTCTCTGCCTACTTGTGATCTCTGTCCGTCAAATAAAAAAAAAATTAAAAAAACTTATAAAAAAATAAATAAAATAAAGTGAGGGGGTGGAAAACAATTTACCATGATAATGGACATCAGAAGAAAGCTGGGGTGGCAATCCTTATATCAGATCAATTAGATTTTAAGCCAAAGACTAAAATAAGAGAGGAGGAAAGACACTATATCATACTCAAAGGGTCTGTCCAACAAGAAGATCTAACAATTTTAAATATCAATGCACCTAACATGAGAGCAGCCAATTATATAAGCCAATTAATAACAAAATCAAAGAAATACATCAACAATAATAAAATAATAGTAGGGGAATTTAACACTCCTCTCACTGAAATGGACAGATCATCTAAGCAAAAGATCAACGAGGAAATAAACGTCTTAAGTGACACAGTGGACCAGATGGACATCACAGATATATTTAGAACATTCCATCCCAAAGCAACAGAATACACATACTTCTCTAGTGCCCATGGAACATTCTCCAGAATAGATGACATCCTGGGTCATAAATCAGGTCTCAACCACTATCAAAAGATTGGGATCATTCCCTGCATATTTTCAGACCACAATGCTCTGAAGCTAGAACTCAATCACAAGAGGACATTTGGAAAGAACCCAAATACATGGAGACTCAACAGCATCCTACTAAAGAATGAATGGGTCAACCAGGAAATTAAAGAAGAATTGAAAAAATTCATGGAAACAAATGATAGTGAAAACACATTGGTTCAAAATTTGTGGGACACAGCAAAGACAGTCCTGAGAGGAAAATATATAGTGATACAAGCCTATCTCAAGAAACAGGAAAGGTCTCAAATACACAACCTAACCCTACACCTAAAGGAGCTCGAGAAAGAACAACAAAGAAAGCCTAAACCCAGCAGGAGAAGAGAAATAATAAAGATCAAAGCAGAAATCAATGAAATAGAAACCAAAAAACAATAGAACAAATCAATGAAACTAGGAGCTGGTTCTTTGAAAGAATTAATAAGGTTGATAAACCCCTGGCCAGACTTATCCAAAAGAAAAGAGAAAGGACCCAAATAAATAAAATCATGAATGAAAGAGGAGAGATCACAACCGACATCAAAGAAATACAAACAATCATGAGAACATATTATGAGCAACTCTATGCCAACAAATTTGACAATCTAGAAGGAATGGATGCTTTCCTAGAGACATATAAACTGCCAAAACTGAACCAGGAAGAAATAGAAAACCTGAATAGGCCCATAACCAGTAAGGAGATTGAAACAGTCATCAAAAATCTCCAAACAAACAAAAGCCCAGGGCCAGATGGCTTCCCAGGGGAATTCTACCAAACATTTAAAGTTTTCTCCACACCATTTATTGAAAAGACTGCCTTTCCTCCATTGTATATTCTTGTCTTATTCGTCATAGCTTAATTGACCATGTAATGTTTTCTCCACGCCATTTATTTAAAAGACTGCCTTTCCTCCATTGTATATTCTTGTCTTATTTGTCATAGCTTAATTGACCATGTAAATGTGGGTTTATTTTCAGAATTCAGATCTTTGACCTCTTTGGTTAAGTTTTTCCCTAGTTTTTTTGTTTGTTTGTTTGTTTGTTTGTTTTTTTTTAATTTTAGTGCAATTGTAAATGAGAGTGTTTTCTTAATTCCCCTTCATTGCTAATATTCAATGGAGATGTAATCAATGTGATACATCACATCAACAAAATGAAGGATAAAAATCATATGATTATCTCAGTAGATGTAGACAAAGCATTGACAAAATTCCACTCCCATTAACAATAAAAACTGCTCTTGAAGTGAGTTTAGAAGGAACATACCTCAACAAAGTCTATAAATAAAGGCTATATATGAAAAATCCACACCTAACATCATACTTAATGGTGAAAAACCTAGAATTTTTCCTCTAAGATCAATAAAAAGACAAGGATGCCCATTCTTTTATTCAACACGGTACTGAAAGTCCTAGCCATTGCAATCAGAAAACAAAAAGAAAGAAGAGGCATCCATATTGGTAAGGAAGAAATTAAATTGTCATTATTTGCAGATGACATGATATTATACATAGAAAATCTTACAGACTCCCCCCAAACCTATTAGAATTAATAAATTAATTCATTAAGTTGCAGGATGCAGAATTAACATATGGATCATTTTTAAGACTATTTCTATTTTTTTGTTCCTGTTTGTTTTGTTTTGCATTGTCTAGATCATTCTGTGTCTGTGATGGTTCTATTGAATTTTGGGCATTGTATGTGAAAAAACTATAGCAATGATTTAAAACTTTGGATGAATTTATTTTTGGTCATCACAGCGACATATCAGAACTTCCAGATAATGTTAAACAAATAGGTGATCAGGATTATATGATTCTGGGTTTCAAATCTCCTGAGGGTTGGGCTTTGTCTCATTTACTTCAGTCTTAGGTTGTTGATGTAATATCTGGACCTGTATTTTATTCTTGTAATATTGAAATTATATAAACACTTATATAACCCAAATGTTAAAAAAGGCAATTCCTCAAATTGAAAAATCATTAAAACGAATGACATGACTTTTCATCAAGTCAGAGACATAAACACAAAGGAAAAAAATATAGCACTTGACTATGAATTCTCAGTCATTTAAGGAAAAATTTCCAAAAAATTAAAATCATGGCTGTCATATATATAATTTTATGAAATTATTAAATAAATGAGAAAACTGAAAGATGTTATAACTAATTCAAAGGAGAAACCAAGAACTACAAATTTATATTCAGTAAAGGAATTTTTAAATCAATTTGTAAAAACCGATTTATTTATTAAGCAATAATTATGTGCATTGCAATGGACACAAGTAATTTATATTCATATGCAGACAAGAAGCTTCAGCATACCATTAAAAGAACAACCTTCAAGACAATTCTTTTGCTGATTAAAATTTTTAGTTTTTCTCTACAATTGTATCTAAGGGCCAAAGACCAAAACAAAACAAAGCAAACAAAAACTTACAGAGAATATAGATTTAGTTTGACAGTATTCTTATTACATAATGTTATTCTTATTAATAATATTCTTATTATAATATTGTTATTTTGAAATAACACATTGTAAAATACCTCAAATAGTAATTATAATCATTTTCATAGAAACCTTCTCAACTAAAAAGATAATAAAAAAAATAAATTTTGTTAAATTTATATAATCTTACAGTTGAGTTAGAATTATTGGTATGATCTTATGTGATCTTTTTTCTGTCTATAAAAATATGCATTTCTTTTACATATCCACATAATAGTCCTGGCAACCCTAACTCTCAGGCCATCATACAAATCAGTTAATTTCTTAGAGCAAAAAACAAGGACTTGATAAACAAATAATTCATTCCAGTAGAACAGGAAATTAAAACACACACACACACACATACACACTATCTGACTGTGGCCATACCCTTAGATACAGCTTAGTCCACTCCAAGTCAGTAAAAATAAAAACAGAAAATGAAGAAGGTCTTTCTGGATTAAACAATATCTAAAATGAACTTATGATGTAAAATATATTATGTTTTGACAAGTGAACCTCATTTCCTTTTTTGTATCCTCTTTCAAAAAATAATGCTCCATAAAAATTGATGTATTTGTTGTTCAGAAAATTTATATACTGACTGGATAGGAGGTGATACTATATAATTATTTTGGTTTCTTAGATTAAATAATAACATTTTACTTGTGTAATTAAATGGAGTTTTGAGCTGCATAATATAATATTTATGGATGAGATGTTAAAATGCCTTGAATTCACTTTAACATATTCCAACAACAATAATGAGATGCTAGAAGGATAAATGAAACAAGCATGATAAAATGTTGACAGTTGTTGAAGCAGAGTGATAAGTACCCAAGTGCTATTGTTCTTTATTCTTTTCATAAAAGTCAAATGGAAATAAATATACATGTATTAATGAAAATACTCTCAATAGGGGAATGAGAAACATTTAATTTGTTCCCAGTACATGGTTCTACTTTTGACCAAAACTACTCATTCCTTAAATATTGAAAGAAAAAAAATGAATGAAGTTTGCAAAACCAAAACCATTGTTTTACTAAATGTTAGCACCTGCTTATTCATAGTAGAATTTATATTGTAATAAGATCAACAAATCAATGACAAATGGTACATCTGCCAGGACATATGGACAGTTCTACCAATGGGAACTTTTCTTTGCAAGACTATCATCATAATAGATGTTTGACTCAACTATTGATACATATTATATGAGTTGAAATGAAAAGCAAAATGAACTGTGGGATTGCATTTCACCAAAGGTCCATTAAGCAAATTATATGGAGGCAATTTATTATACATGTAAGAGGAAAGAGAGAAATAAGATATTAAGTAACTTCTCCAATAAAGAAGTGAAGTAATTTTTGCCTCTGTAACCCCAAAGCTTAGAGTAGCTCTCAGTCTTAGATATAATCACCTACAAATTATTTTAAAAGTGACAGGAAAAAATAATAATAACAAGAAATGTTATTAGGTAAAGGAAATCAGAGTTTCTGTAGAGTTAGTTTAGGCATTTTTGAAAAGCTCAACATTTGTTTCTTATAAGACCCAAGACTGATGGGGTGCCTGGGTGGCTCAGTTGGTTAAGCATCTGACTCTTGATTTGAGCTCAGGTCCTGATCTGAGGGTCATGAAATTGAGTCCTGAATCAGCTCCATGCTGGATGTGGAGTCTGGTTAACATTCTCTCTCTTCATCTCCCTTCCCTGCTCTGTTTGCACCCTTTCTCTAAAAAAATATATAAAACAAATAAAATAAAATAAAATGAAATAAAAGAAGATCCAAGTTTGAAAACAATCAGTTTAAAGCTGAAAGTCAGGGTTGCCTGGGTGGCTCAGTAGGTTAAAGCCTCTGCCTTTGGCTCAGGTCATGATCCCAGGGTCCTGGGATCGAGCCCCACATCCAGCTCTCTGCTCCATGGGAAGCCTGCTTCCTCCTCTCTCTCTGCCTGCCTCTCTGCCTACTGTGATCTCTCTCTGTCAAATAAACAAATAAAAAAAAAAACAAAAAACAAAAACAAAAACTGAAAGTCTTTCAGTAAATATGTAATGAAAAAAAAAAAAAAGAATAGTAGTGGCTATTGTTTTTATGAACAGTAACTTTACATGGAAAAATAGGTAAATTGTATATGTAAGGGTAAGAAGTTATTAGAAGATAAGTAAGAAGTAACAGTACAAAATACTTAATAATAACAGTCATTTAATGCTTAATTAAATAGGTAAGAGACATGGTGCTTTATTTTTAAATTGTTATTTTGAACCCAGGGTTTAAAAAATAAAACTACTATACCAAATACAGATGATAAATCAAATGAGATTGAAGTTCCAGAATGGTCAGTGAGCTAACCAATGGGATAATTTTATGGTTTAGCAAGAAAAAAAAATATGTTCGTGAGAAACAGGTAACAGATTATAGTGTGAAGAAGAATGGCTGGAAGATGAAGAGGTGAATATAGTATATTCTAAATGAGGTAGTGTACTATAAATTAGTAGTTAGTGAGTTAGGTACCTTGAAGACATATTTAGATAGCAGATAAATTTTGTTCAGCTTACATAGTATTTTGTTTTTGCTGTTGCTTTATTGCCTTTAGTTATGGATACAATTCCCAGGTTCTCAGAATTCTTTCTGCTCTGATTTTATAGGTCTTGTCTTATTAACTAATTTGTTTTATCTGCCCAGACCCTGGAGGATTTGTTTGTGACCTAAGAGTTGAGACCATTTGAATGACAGTACTCAATCATTAGGACTGGTAACCAGGACCATTTATGGCACTCTAAGTTTTCTCTTTATAGAGAATTCTTACCTCAGAAGATTAGCCAATAAATTAGTAAATAATCTTAATATTTGCTTTAGACAATTCTTACTGACCAATTATCTGGACCAAGTTTGCTAATAAGGGCAAAGGAAAAGTTCAAAATTTGAATGGACTGATAATAATTTTGGGAGGAAAATATATATACATCTATATATGTGTGTGTGTGATATCTAACTATATTTTTATTTGTTTCCAGAATAAGTCTACAAAAATAACAGCGACAGTTCATTTCATAAAACTAGTATAACTTGTATACATGTGTGACAAAATTATTGAGTAAAATAAATACATAGACATCTGATTTATAGAAACAGATGCAATATTTGGCCTTTATTGTGATTAATTATATTAACAGATTATGTAATGAAACTTACCTTGAATTTATGCTCAAAATTTATAATTAAGTATATTCTTATATTAAAATTTTAGATATTCCATAGACAAAGATCCATAGACTACTTTCCTTCTTAGCCTTATGCTACTTAGAATTCTTTTTACATGCTGTTGTTGGGCCCACCACACTCAATTATCGGTGACTGGGGAGAGTAACCAGAAATTAATTAGAAGCAGATGGGGCTAAGCTTGGTAAAGTGAACTAGTGAAATTGTGGGGCTTCAGGCCTCTGTAAAATGGATAAATTAATTTTCTACCTTGTCTAATTATATAATGACAATAATGGCTGATCTTTTATACTAGCTACTAAACTCCTGTAAGCCATATTTCATCAAAATAAACAGGTAATAACTTAGTGATGCTGCCAGTATCCAATGTGATACCAAAACCATTTATCTATCTTAAAATGAGATCCATATATGGAGTATTATGAAATAATACTTAATTATTATGCAATATCATTTTCTGTCTAGAGTGATTTGGAAAGCCTTGATTCAAAACATAGTAGTCTAGAGTGCCTGGGTGGCTTAGTGGGTTAAGCTGCTGCCTTCGGCTCAGGTCATGATCTCAGGGTCCTGGGATCCAGCCCCACAAAGGCCTCTCTTCTCAGCAGGGAACCTGCTCCCCCCTCCCTCCTCTGCCCGTCTCTCTGCCTACTTGTGATCTTTCTCTCTTTTATAAATAAATAAAATATTTAAACAACAAAAAAACATTATGTGCTATATATAACCATTAAGTGATATTATGTAAACAGTGAATATTTTATTAACAACTGTCAAAGAATTGCATCTTGAATCAATAAAATCATGACATATTAAATATGAAATTCCTACATTATCAGCAAATGTGTTGATGTTTTAAATATATATATATATATTTATCTCCCTTTATCTCCTTGTATATATATGCATATATATGAATATAAATATATGTATTTATCTCCTGTAATTTTTTTCTATAATAGTTACTCACCAGGGTTTAACTATAAAAAAAGAAAAAAAAAAATACAGTATCCTAGGAGATAAATACCTCCTAGATGATACTAATTACTAAACAAGAGGAAAAATCCTAAAAATGTAAAAACAAACAAAAAACAACGTTTCCTTCATGTCCCAAAGTAAAGAGTAAAGAATTCTTATTTAAAGAGGCGTATTCTCAGAAGAAGGAAGTTCCATACCTTTCTTCTTCTGATTCTTAAATGTTGCAGCTTTTATCAGGAGAATAAGATTGATGAATGCTTTTATAGTTTGCTATTGATTTTGGTCATTTCAGTGCCCACTAAAGTAAGATTCATTTTGACTGTTATTTCCACTAAGCCACCCTGGGTCATGTAAATGAAACAAACAATCTGCCCTCTATTTGCACTCTAGAAATAGAGGTGTGGATAATGACAATAATGAATATTCCTTTCCATTTCAGTCACATTTAAGTTTATCTGAAGTGCTCTATTTACCTCATAGGTCTGTTGCATGAACCAAACAAACTTTGAAAATATTAGAATGGTTATTCCATGTAGAATATTATTTTTATTAACATTACAGACTCATATACAGATACTGAAATAGAAATTATACCTATTGGTTCTTTAACATTACCTACAAAAACATATTCAAAAGCAAATTTTAAAAGCCTCTCATCAGCTGTATATATATATATGTTTTAATAGTAAGAGATTCAGAGATAGCCAAATAACTCAATAGGAAAAGACTGCATATTGAGAACACTGAAAACTCATCCCCACGATCTTAAATCTAATCAATTACTTGATATGTATATAATTGAAAATTTATAAAAATGGATGTTAGAAGCAAGAAATGGTCAAAGTTTGCTTTGCAGAGGTAAAAACAGAGGGTTATTTTAAAAGTATATTTAGAAAATCCATTCTTCTGTAATGTCTTAGCTAGATTCTATAAACTGTTATTAAATAAATTTTATTTTATTTATTTTATTTTTATTTTACTTTATTATTTCTTTTCAGTGTTTCAGAATTCACTGCTTATGCACCACACCCAGTGCTCCTTGCAATATGTGCCCTCCATAATAACCACCACCAGGCTCACTCAACTCCTCACCTCCTCCCCTCCAGTACCCTCAGTTTGTCCACAGTGTCTCATGGTTTGTCTCCCCCTCAGATTTTCCCCAACTGACTTCTCCTCTCAATCTCCTAATATCCTCCATGTTATTCCTTATGCTCCACAAGTAAGTGAAACCATATGATGATTGACTCTCTCTTCTTGGCTTATTTCACTCAGCATAATCTCTTCCAGTTCTGTCCATATTGATAAAAAAGTTGGGTATGCATCCTTTCTGATGGAGACAATACTCCATTGTATATAAGAACTATATCTTCTTTATCCATTCGTCCATTGAAGAGTATTTTGGTTCTTTCCACAACTTGGTGACTGTGGCCATTGCTATGAACAATGGGGTGCAGGTGGCACTTCTTTTCACTACATCTGTATCCTTGGGGTAAATACCCAGTAGTGCAATTGCAAAGTCATAGAGTAGCTCTATTTTTAATTCTTAAGTAATATCCACACTGTTTTCCAAAATGGCTGCACCAACTTGCATTCCCACCAATAGTGTAAGAGGGTTCCCCTTTCTCCACATCCTCTCCAACACTTGTTGTTTACTGTTTTGTTGATTTTGGCCATTCTAACTGGTGTAAGGTGGTATCTCAATGTGCTTTTGATTTGAATCTCCCTGATGGCTAATGATGATGAACATTTTTCATGTGTCTGTTAGCCATTTGTATGTCTTCTTTGGAGAAGTGTCTGTTCATGTCTTCTGACATGAACATTTTTTGACATGATAATTTGTTTTGTGTGTGTTGAGTTTGAGGAGTTCTTTATAGATCTTGGATATCAACCCTTTGTCTGTAGTGTCATATTTGAATACCTTCTCCCATTCTGTGGGTTGCCTCTTGGTTTTGTTGACTGTTTTCTTTGCTGTGCAGAAGCTTTTGATCTTGAAGAAGTCCCAAAAGTTCATTTTTGCTTTTGTTTCCTTTGTCTTTGGAGACATATCTTGAAAGAAGTTGCTGTGGCTGATGTCAAAGATGTTACTGCCTATGTTCTCCTCCAGGATTTTGATAGATTCCTGCCACACTGAGGTCTCTTATCCATTTCGAGTTTATCTTTGTGTATGGTATAAGAGAATAGTCAAGTTTTATTCTTCTACACATAGCTGTCCAATTTTCCCAGCACCATTTATTGAAGAGACTGTCTTTTTTCAACTGTATATTTTTTCCTTGTTGCCTTGTTGAAGATTATTTGACCATATAGTTGATGGCTCTGAACTTTGTTCCACTATCTGGGCTCTCTACTCTGTTCCACTGGTCTATGTGTCTGTTTTTGTGCCAGTACCATGCTTTCTTGGTGATCTCAGCTTTGTAGTAAAGCTTGAAATCAGGAAACATGATGCCCCCAGTTTTGTTTTTCCTTTTCAATATTTCCTTAGCAATTTGGGGTCTCTTCTGGTTCCATACAAATTTTGGGGTTGTTTGTTCTAGCTCTTTGAAAAATGCTGGTGGAATTTTGATCAGGATGGCATTGAAAGTATAAATCACTCTAGGCAGTATTGACATTTTAACAGTGTTTAGTCTTCTGATCCATCAGCATGGAATGGTGTTCCATCATTTTGTGTCTTCTTCAATTTCTTTCATGAGTGTTCTGTAGTTCCTCGAGTACAGATCCTTTACCACTTTGGTTAGGTTTATTCCCAGGGATCTTAGGATTTTGGTGCTATAGTAAATGACTCTTTACACTAATCTCCTATTATCCCAAATAGGCCTGAAACAGTGAGTTTCCCTTTAGATTCAAGGGCTAACTATAATTGTATCAAGTTCCAAATGTTTAGTTAATGAGTTCAAATACTTGGTGATTTTTTACTGAAAGAAAACCCCCCTAAGGATGCCCATCTTATCTATTATTTTTCATCTCCTTGTACAAGCATAAATCTCTCTTCATCTTTTTACTTCATATGGAAATCTTCATTTCTGGAATAATAACTCAGGTTTGAAATGCCGGGCTGACTTAACCTAACCACCTTATCTCACCTGCCATGAAGATTGCCTAGAAAGATCAGAGGAGGATTTATCAATGGTTTCTGCTTCTCAAGTCCGTACTGCACCCATATCTCTCCAATAGAGTTATATAACACTTAACTTCAGTCATACTATAATATACCTATAAGCCACTATAATTAGAAATGGACTTACAGTACTTACAAGTAATTGCTTTTATTCTATACGTTCTTACTTTCTGTTCATGATAATTACTATTGTCTCTGTGATTGTAGGCTCCTTGGAATCTGGGACAATGTCTATTTACTTCACCTGGTGCAGTAAACTAATATGATAATATGTAAATTAGAAGGACTCACTGTGATAAAAACACATAATATTCACTCACTTTGCATTTTGGGATGACTTGAACAATTTGATTTTGCTATAACAATTTCTGTTATTTTTGAATAATCATTTGTGTAGGATTTACCATGGATCTTGATTTTTTTGCAGAAACCAAAACTGGTTTCTTTGATTAGAATCAATCAGAAATTGCACAACTGGTTCACTTCATATGTAACATGTTGTTTACTAAGTTTCACATACTTTCAGAATGAAATGGTCAAAAGGAGGCCAGCAAGTGAGATAAAAAGGCAAAGCCACGAGGCCATAATATCAGAGAGTAATAGTTAATATATATGAAGGTGGATAGTGTTGGTAGGAAATCAAGCCCTGATGATATTCCTGGGATCAGTTGAGAAGCAGGCAGCTGATAACTGGGAGAACCTTAAGAATGTGACAAAAGAGAAAATTCCAGGTTTTGGACAATGCTTGTTTTAGTGGTGGATTCAAGTACACACTGCATTCAGCTGCTACATATGAGTTCTGTATAAACCTCAGTTTGCATGATATTATTTTTCTTACTTAATATTCTGTGGTATTTGATATTACTTACTTGTGAGGCTCCTTGGTAGACTTGGTAGACTTGGAAGACTACCTTCAAGTTCAAACTTTAGTTTAGTCTTCTCATCTTTCTCAGTAAGTCCCAGTGATATTTTCTAATCACATTAGAACTGGGCCTTAAACCAAGAAATCATCAACAGAACCATGCTGGGTGAGAGAACAGTAGAGGCTGAGCTTGTTACTTGCTGTTGGAAGTATGTGAGTGTGAAGGAGATAATGTAAGACAAAATATTTCAACTGGTTCAAGGACATTTTTCTTAAAATAAAACACTGGACCCAGTTCTTTTTCTTTCTTTTTTTTTTTTTGAAGATTTTATTTATTTATTTTACAGAGAGAGAGACCACAAGTAGGCAGAGAGGCAAGCAGCAAGAGAGGGGGAAGCAGGCTCCCCACTGAGCAGAGAGCCCAATGCAGGGCCTGATCCCAGGATCCTGAGACCATGACCTGAGCTGAAGGCAGAGGATTAACCCACTGAGCCACCCAGGTGCCCCTGAACCCCATTCTAAACATTGCAACCCCCTTCAAACTCTCAGATAGAAAACAGTAAAAAATTCCATTAAAGTCACCATTTTAAGGACGCCTGGGTGGCTCAGTTGGTTGAGCGGCTGCCTTCAGCTCAAGTCATGATCCCAGGGTCCTGGGATCGAGTCCCACATTGGGCTCCTTGCTCAGCAGGGAGCCTGCTTCTCCCTCTGCCTCTGCCTGCCACTCTGCCTGTGCTCGCTCCCGCTCTCTCTGACAAATAAATAAATTAAATCTTAAAAAAAAAAAAAGCCACCATTTTAGTGCTCATATTTCAGATAAGTTTTAAACATGTTATGTATAATAACTAATTTTGCCCTTACAACAAACCTAGGTCAGTATTACCAACATCAGTGTTCTTTGACTCACATGCAAAGAAACAGACATGAGGTCAATCTTGGTACATGGTACTTATTGCAAGCTCATGCCCAGGATTGAGGGAGATGGCCTTAATAAGAGGCATGCCAGGCTGCTCGCAAATTATGACGAGGAAATGTTTCTGAAAGGGCTAAATCAGGAATGGAGTAGTGTCTAAGCATGGAGGGATAGAGAAATATGGAAAGTTGGGAGAGTAGATGCTGTTGACAGAATATGCTTCTTCATTACATATATGTTTTATTTGCATGTTATGTCTCTACCCCTGGGCTTGATTTTTAGCATGATAATAGGTAAAAGTAGGTGAATGATCAAGGATGGGGTCCATTGGGGACCCAACTGGCTTGCTCTGATCTTTGCAGGAGGAAACCAGTTGCAAGTTGGGCCTGGCTCTTGTTTTAAAGTGTGATTTCTGGCTTCCTGATTCCATGCAAGACCTACAAGGTGGGCTAGAGAAATGGGTTATATAAAGGGATCCAAGATTTTCTGCAAGTTACTGTTCTGTAAAAGAGGTGCCCCAGAAAAGAAAACTACAAACAGGGATATTCAAAGACCTTTTATTTTGAAACAGATTGAAATTGTAAGGAGACAAGAGACCAGGATAACCTCATCCCAAGATATGGTTCCCACACTCACCGTGCCAGGCAGGTGCCTCAGAATCCCCATCTGTCTCATCAGCCATTAATTTTTACTCCCCTTTAACATATGAGGAAAAACTGAGATACAGGAGCTTAAGTAAACTTGCTGAGATCACATAAATAAGGTGCCAAAACCAAGATTCAAACCTAAGCATTCTTGTACTGAGAGTGCATGTTCTTATGCACTTCTCCACATCATCTGATAAAGTTGTTACATGCTATTCATACTGACATTATGCAATTATATTTGTATGATGTTTTAAAATAAAAACTGAAATTTATCAACTGCTCATGAAAATCTATATATTCAATTTGCTTATTTATTCATTAATCTGTGTAATCATTTTAGATAACCTGTTTGTATTAATCATTTGCTACACCCTGGAAATGCAAAAATGAAACCACCTATTTTCTATTCCCTATTTCTCTTCTCATATTTTCTATTCTCTAGTCTATAGGAATAGAAAAAACAGATAGTGCTCTCCACTATTCATACTGAATACTGAAAATATAGAATTTTACAAAAACAACTTTTTTTTCTTTAGAATTTTATTTTAGTTTATATCACAGAAGGGGTGACCACAACAGACTCACACACTTCTGCTTAGGTTAAAATCAAGGATAATGACAAAGTGTCAGGAAATTGGAGAATAGATTTGATAGTTTTCATAAAAATGTAGTGTAATTGGTAAAGTCTCCAAGATAAATTGTGTAAGTGGCCCATTTTTATCCCATCTTGTGAACTATAAGGTTCTTCTCCTTGGGCAGTGGATATAGGCGGCCTTCTCCAGCAACATGCATTTCTTCTAACCTGGGTCTCCATACACAAATCCTGGGTCACTTCGACCAAGGAGGGAGGCAGCCTTCATAATGCTTGAACAAACACAAAAATGCCATGGCTTTATAGTTAAATATAATTTTCTGGCATCATGAGGTAAAATCTAAAGGGCTGTGTGTGTTTGTTTGCTCCCACACAAACATCTGCTCAATAGATTGCTACTTAGTGACTTCTTCCCTGCACTATTGTTGTACTTGGTCAATTTATGGGCTGATTATACTTTACTCCAAGACTGATGGATCAGACAAAGAGACTTAACATGCTATTTGTTTCATGGACCCTCACAAATTAAGGAGGACTACTGCAGAAGATGGAAGTGTAGACACGTAAGGTCACATTATATAAAGTAGAATTTAGTTAAGTGCTTCTTCCTTTTATATTTAGAGCTAAATGTGATCTCAATTTTCTTTTAGTTATCATGTTCTACCACCATTTCTTTTTTAGCCAGAGAGTAAAACATGATTCATATTAGTTTCCATCTTGCAGTCTGTCAGATTATATTGATCAGCATTGGAGGCATGCTTGAGACTCCTTGGAGTAGTGTGGAGGGTGGTGTCCATCTAACAGACTCCTCTTATAGTTTTTAGAGAGGCACATGAGATTCTCAGGAACACAGATTGGATTACCAGACAGATTTGAGTTTAAATTCTTCTATTTACTCAGAAGTTTTATAAATGATTTTTTAATCTAAATTTATTTCTTCCTCTGGAAAATGTTGATAATGAAGACTCTTGTCTTAAATAATTTTTGGGGAGAATTGAGTAAGATAACTAATGAATGTACTTAGCACAAAATCAGGCACCCGTTAATTAGTCCTACAAACATAAAAATACATGTGAATCTATTGCATTCATAGCTAGGGAACATAGAGTTAGGGCCTGGATTTCTGATGTATGCATTCTCACATATCCTACTTATTCCCATAGTTTCATTTCTCTATTCTCTCCAATGAAATCTAACAAAAACTCTTGTCAAAGCAAGAAGATTTACATTGTGTCACTAAAATTGTAATTGTATAATTAGGCTATTGTAGTTCTGTCTTTAGCCTCCTAAACTGGTATTAAAATTTTCTAAGATCTGAGTTTTCAGAAAGACATCATTAAACTATTAAAGGAATAAAATAAGAATGATTTTTCCATAAATTGAAATTGGAACTTTTTATTATTTAGAAGATAGAGAAGTATAAAGAAGTGAAATTTTGAGAGACTTTGAAAACCTAAAAAAGTCAGAATCACTTCCATTTAAGGTAAGAAAGGAAATGGACTCAGAATATCAAAGAAAAAGATACTGAATTGATAAATTTCCATTGCAGAATGAAATAATAATGGATAATGAATGATGATTTATAGTACTTAAAAACTTACACCATGAAACGTGCATTGATTGCAATTTGACTTTTCTTGTTAAACTATTATTATTGTACACTACAAAATGATTGGACTGAGACCAGTTCTTACATATTGAAGGAAAAGATTAAGAAAATGAATATACTGTTATGAGAATTATGATATATTAGGAGAAAAAAGTATACTAGTCCCTAAAATTGACTGTTTACAAACTGCTATGCCATTTGCAAATTATCCTTATCTATTAATTTCCAAAAATATAGAGGGATATTAAATTTGCCTTTGGCTAAATTGCTATTGAAGTAAACATGTTTTATACTTTTTAATTTCACAATTATTCTATCATGAAATTGTCTTATTAATTCATATTAACTTCTTGTTAACCCAATTTGAATGGTTCACTAAGGTTTCATTTATGGGATATTTTGTGAACCCAGGTTTTTAGTTTTATATTCAAATCCAAATTTCTAAACTCCTGAATTCTATAACAGAGTATATGAACTGATAATTTATCTTTTTTTAATATTTTTATTTATTTATTTGACAGAGAAAGATCACAAGTAGACAGAGAGGCAGGCAGAGAGAGAGCGAGAGAGAGAGAGAAGCAGTCTCCCTGCCGAGCAGAGAGCCCAATGTGGGACTCCCAGGACCCTGAGATCATGACCTGAGCCGAAGGCAGCAGCTTAACCTGCTAAACCACCCAGGTGCCCCGAGAATTTATCTTTAACATACATTTACAGGGAAATAATTTTCATATCCCAAAATTCACTTTTAAATACTATTAGTTAAAAAACTGGTCTCTTTTAAATTCAAAATAATCAATTTAATTATCTTCAAAATAGAAAATGTTGGTGACATTTCTAATTGAGAAAGAGTTTAAGAATTAACATTTGGGGTGCTATTAGAAAATTTTTACTTGTGTTTTTGAATGGGAACAGATTTCTAATGCATTATTTGCACAGCCAACTGTAACCATTCCTTCTGTTCTTGCTCAGTCTTTTTCATCGATACTCACAGAGCTTATTTTTCAAATACATATTATTTTTCCCAATAAGTCAAGCAAGCTCTATGGGAGCATATTACAAATTCTTTCATGTAGAAATAGTACAGGGAAACAATATTTAAAACTTACTGAATGGAACTGATAAACTCTCATCACTACTGTAGATTTATAATTATCAAGTTATGGTTGTTTTCTAAACCATGTGTTCTCTTATCCAAATACTGTAGATTGTTTCAAATTCAAACCTTTTATTACTGGGATCTTTTTCAATACTTTGGCTTGCTGTGACAAGAGCTGGTTAGCTCAAGGAACAACAACAACAAAAAAATCAAAATGAAAATACTTAGAAAGTGATAGAGATTCTTGACATATAGAAGTTAATGAAAATATATGGAAAAATAACAGTTTTTAAATTACCAAGTTATGCTAATCTTTTCTTCATAATTTAAGACTATTCTAACTAGTCATGTGATTGGATCCTGCCAGTATAACTGCCCCCAAAATTGTAGGGAGTCTAATTATTCATCCTAGAGTGACAAAACTCTCCAGTGGATCCATAATTGGTTCCCTCTTTCAATCATGATCTAAACCTCTTTTCATCATGAGATTGTGATGGCACCATACTGTGTGGTTCTAATCCTGACCATTTCAATTCCAGGATTTATTTTGCATTAACGGTTAGAAGGAGTGACTATTATAATGAGGAAAGGCTTGGAAGGAATTGGTCAGGGTTAGGTAAAAATAGATACCTCATAAGATGTAAACAGTAGTTTGGGTTATCTCAGCGCATTGATATATATTATTATAATCATTGGACTTATTGTTCAAGAGATATTTAAATAATGTTTATTATAACTATTTAGATATGGGTAGAGAATTAGAAAGATGGCAATATCTCTTTATTAACAGTAACTACATAGATCTTTGCTGATATATACCTTGAGCTTCATCAGTATAAACTCCAGGATAATTTTTTTTTTTTCTATCAAGATTTCTGGTGAAGCTATTTTCATCTGTACTTACAAGTTGTATTTTGCATAGAAAGGTGGTTATTAGGGTACCTCTTAGTTTTTCAAATGAAGATCATGAGTGTGTTTTTTGGCACAATTCCTTACTTCCAAAGTATAGCCAAGTTAAAAGATCAGAGACCCTATAGTTAACAGCCAATTTCCTCAGATAAACACATGAGAAAATATAAGATTTCCATAGAAGTAATATATATATAAATTTTCTGTTATAAATTTATTATTTCTCTGTTGCATTTACATAAGTATTTACATCAGTATGCAATTTTTTGTCAGTTTTCCAGCTGTCTAGTAGATATTGATCTTGTCTTATCAGTAATACTCCATTTTGTTTAGTCAAATCATGGAGAACAAGTGAAAAGTTTTTTTTTCAGAATATACAGTAAGACTGAGAGGAGAAGTCTGCAATTTTAATCTATAAACATCTCTGTTTAACTAATTTTTAGAATTTCTGTAAAATTGTGTTATTACCTAAGATTTTAATTTTAAGCTATGATGGGCTCATTGGTAAAGTATACTGTGTGAGTCAATACAAAAGGACAGTGATGGAAATGGTATCTGTGGCCCTGAGTGATATTATAAATAGAAACATGGAGGAGAAGAAGACAGAAAGACAAAGCTTCATTCCAAAGGACCTAAAATTGATGATTTTGAAATTCTTAGAAATTAGATGAGTGAATGTGAGGTTTAAGATCTGGGGCACATTGAAAGAAATAAGAATACCTGTACTGGCTCTCTAAAGTTCACTGTTTTCAATATATTTCTGACAGAATGACATTGAAATAATGGCAGTATTCAAGATCATCTAATGTTATTGCAAAAGGAGATAAATGTTAGAATCCCTCACTTTATGAGAGTTAAATGGTACAAATGATTTCCTAGTTGAAATCTGACATGGATAATTATGTGTTAGTCTTAATGCCATCTATAGAATAAGTGATGGAGTCCAAAGTAAAAGACAAGTCACTGGATTCATTACCAATACACTTGCTTTCTGATCATCACAATTCCACAAGTCTTTGTCAGAGATTCAAATAATTAAAAGTGGTAATAACACATGACTATGTAGTCCTTACAAGCTACATTCCATGATATTTCCACTCAAGCAAATTCCTATTGCTTTTATCAAAAGGATATTTTAACCAAATTTTTTACATAATTTTAAGTTTTTATTTTTATCTTTATTCCAGTTAATTAACTCAGTGTTACATTAGTTTCAGGTATGCATATAGTGATTATGTAATAATGATTCAATAATTCCATACATATGACAATACCATGTCATGTTCATCCTGACAAGTGCACTCCTTAATCCCCATCACTTATTTAACCCAACTCCCCAGCACCCTCTATTCTCATAACCATCAGTTAGTTGTCTACAGTTAAAAGTATGTTTCTTGGTTTTTTCCTCTCCTTTTTTCCCCTCTGCTCATTTGTTTCTTAAATTCTATGTATGAGTGAAATCTTGTGGTATTTGTCTTTCTTTGACTCCCTTATTTCACCTAGCATTAATACTCTTTAGCTTCATCCATGTCATTGCATATGGAAAGATTTCATTCTTTTTTTATGACTGAATATGTAATATTGAATATATATACATATATATGTATCACAACCTCTTTAGCCTTTCTTCAATCATATTTTTAATAATCCTTTTAAGTTCATGAATTCATGAGAAACATTATAAAGTAATGGCAAAGAGCACAGATTCTAGAGCCAGCTTGTTTGGGTTGAAATCTCAGTGCTGATACTTGCTAGCTGTGTGACCTCACAAGTCACTTAACTTTTCCATACCTCAGTTTTTGTATCTGTAAAATATTACCTAAATGAATATTATATCTTATGATGAGTATATTACAAGTACTCTGTCCTCAGCATGGAGCCTGCTTGAGATTAAGATTCTCTCTCCCTCTGCTCCTCCCACTGGTGCACTCTCTCTCTCTCTCTCTGCCTCTAAAATAAATACATCTTTTATAAAAAGAAAATTAGAGAATTGTTTCATAACTAAACATAATTTTATTTTTAATATTCTGTGAGCCTAGCATCTAAAATCAACCTAACTGATTGATTGCTAATAGTAAATAAACCAGTACATTTTTGAAATTGTATTTTAGGGACCTCAAGTCATAGATTCATTGTCTAGTTGATGCTTGCAATATCCTTCTGTGAAAGGCATTTGGTCAGTTTTTACTCTTCCTATTAGAGATTTAGGAAGGATATCCAAGCTGGGACAGTTATAAAATACTATATTAAATCATAATGATGTATATTCCTAAAGTATACCTATTATCATATATTTTCATTTCTTCCTTGTCATCAGTGAAAAAATAATTAAAAGGAGTGTACACATTTGCTAATAAATGTAGTCTGTAATCAAGGTCAGAGTATTTCTTTGCAATTTCAGTTCAGTAGTTCAAAGATTGTTCTGTTAATATCAGAGAAAAATACAACTCTCAAAACAAAACTAAGAATTCTATCAGAAGCTCATCAAATTGAGAGAAGTCATCATTAAACTTTTCAATTGCTAATGGGTGGAGAAGAACAAATCCAATGTATTGCTTCAAGCTTCATATTAGGAAAATTGGATTTTTCCAGTAATTGATTCTCTGATATTTACATGGAAATGATAGAAGATTTATAGATTTCAAAAACTATCATTAAAAGAAATCAGGCAGGGAATAACTTATGCCTACATCTACATGCACAACTAACTTGAATGTTTTGACTGAATTGCTAATGGTGATACTTATTCTAACTTCCTGGTCAAAGTTTGCACAGATAGGGATTAAACAACTATTTTTCTCCTAAGTACATTGCTTCCATTTATGTTAAATTGCCTCTAAATTTTTCTTGGCTGTGGTATTTCATTCAAATAGCTAAATTTCATGTGTTTTACTAAAAAAGACATTATTTTTATGCTAAATTTTGATTTTAAAATAAACATATTCTATTTGAATAAAAATTGTATTATCCTTTACAGAAAGTATTTTTACACTTTTATGCAGTAAATGGTCAGCTGTTATGATTGATCATGGATAAACAAATTTGACATTGTTTCTACCCTCAGAGAGTTTTCATTTAGTGATTGAGAAAGAACAAAAGTAGGTTAAGAACTAATTTTTACAAATTTAACTTCAAATTACTATATTGTAAAACAATATCAGAATTAAGAATGCCCTGCTGTCTAAGTTACTTAATGTACCAGGGGAATTTTCACTGAAGGGCTGATTAAGCAAAAAAAAAAACTGAAGGCTGAGCAAAACTAGTCATACAAATAAGGAAGGTAGATATCATTTTTTATGTTTTGGATCTGTGTAAATTAAGGGCATAGAATAAAAATGTGTGCTTGTGTTATCCTAACACTGGTAACTTCAAAGACATAAGTGTTATTAAACCAACAATATTAAGTGAGACTCTAAGACTTACACAAATTATGTGAAGTTGAATTCTTAAAATTCTTAAATTGGGTTAGTTTCTATAATACTACTTTTGAAGGTATTGAAAGTTAAATATGTTTAATTTCTGGATGTTTTTTGGATATTAAATTCATTTAAGTGTTTAATTCTAAACAAATCAAAATAGAGCTCTTTAAAGTTGTCTTATTATATAATTTGGTAATACCAACAAGAGGTTGGTAAATATCACACATACATAACATATACACATACAGAACATACATGCATACATATATAACAGAAAGACAAGTAAAAATGGGGAGCTTATAGCTTTAATTCTTTAATTCACAACTTCATATAAAATGCCCTTTTATCCTTGTTTCACCTTAACATTTTTATGAGGATTGTGTTTCTAAAAGATGGGACAAGTTGAGTTTACCTGCTTAATAACATTCCCACCAATACTTGTGAAGGAAAGCTTCACAATTTCCTCTGCTCTGATGTGTAACCTTATGGAGGTTGCTGCGATTTCATGCATGGAGGCTGTGGACTAAATTGTGAGTGAAGGACTGAAAGGAGATCAAATAGACCCCCTGTAGCCCTGTAGAGGGATACAATAGCCAGCTTGCTCCCAATTACCCTTTCAGCCTCAAGTAGTTGTTCTTGGGGCTCCTGAGCCCCTTGATAGTCCCTCATGGAGACAGAAGAGGTGGAAGTTGGAGTAACTCTAGTTCAGGGTAGTTCAGGGTCTGTTGTTGAGAGGGAAAGTTCTGTCAGAAGGTGGACAAAGGGATGGAGGGGATGGGGTGTTATAGGGGAACAGATCAAAGGATTTGAGGGAGCTGAAAGAAGGAGGAATGTGGGAGAAATGAGAGAGAAATTAGAGTTATAGGGAAATAGAGTTCTTAGATGAGACAGTTTGAGGAGTGTCCCAAGTTTCCCAGGATATTCATAATAATTCTAAATTATCTTCAGCAAAATTTTGGCATGTTTGAAGACATTGAACTGAATGGGTGCCATATTAGTGAAGCACACCTAAGCAGTGAAGGGATGGAGAGTTACCCATGGGATTAGGTAATTCCATCAGCAACAGGACATTAAGGGAGCCAGGACAGAGCCCTGCTGAATAAACTCCCTCACACTGTCCCCACCCCCAGGTTGGGAAGATGAAGAAATACTCTTGTAAAAACAGAGGATCTGAGGAATCAGTGAGGCTATCCCCATAATCCACGTGGCTTAAGGAGCTTATAAAAAACAGAAGAGCAGTATAGAAGGGACACACAAAAAAATAAGTCTCTTAAAGAATGGAAACAACTCCTGATAATGCTACAGCAGACAATGTCTAGAGCACTGGTTTATGACTTATTATTATAGATCTTGATTTCCCCACCTAGGGAAGGACACAGAGGGCCAAGAAGCTGGTATAACTACTTAAATGAAGATGTCAGGGTCTGAGGGCTGATTGATATGCCATCTAACTAACAGCCCCAGCAAACTGCTAAATAAAAACAAATCTGGGCTTAGTCAAGGAGATACATTCTTCTTTGCTTAGTCAAGGAGATACATTTACTTTTAGGGAAGATTAAACAAGGTTGGAAAGAACAAGGCATGGAGGAGTGGATGGCATCCTCAGATAGTTTATCAGAGAATGTCTTTTAGTGGTCAGCTTTTACTCATGAGGAGCTATAAAACAGAGGTCGTATCTGGCTTAAGCTGAGAGTAGATCAAAATTTAAGAAGCTGGAGAAAGGAGAAAAGGTTAGTTAAGTAAAGTTTGGTCAAGCTGAGCATTTTGTCCACATTGGTCAGTGGGTACAAACATTCAGTTAATCATTTATAATGGAAGGAATGGAAATTTGAGAGGTTTGTGTCTGGCCTTGTCATAGGTAAACAAGTTAGAGTGTCCATGAATCTTACCTAAATCATACTGGGAAGAGTGGTTCTTTGCAGCAAGTCACTTCCTGAAACACAAATATTGGGGATTTTCTTTAACTGTAGCTGCTTCCTAGGAACATAGATGAAGTTTAATAAAGTTTAAGGTCAATTTTAAGCTGCAAGTTGTATCTGGATCTACTCCATGTGTCTCTCATCTTCCTTGGACCAGGACTTCAAACTAGATGATTGATGGTCTTCTCATGACAGAATCTCAAGAAATAAATCTTAAAACACAAACATATCTCACATGAACATTCATTTTGCTTATGCCTCATCACAGTATCATATGTTTCAAAGAAAGTCACATAACTTAGCCCATATCCAAGGAGTGGAGGAGAGTGGGAGAAATAACAAAGTGTTATGACAAAGGGAATGGATAGAAAAAAGAGTGAAGAACGGGTAATAATAATGTAATTTCTCATCATCATAGAATATGGAATATCACAATCAATGAACCCACACTGCTTACTGGGAGAGGTCTGGATACAGAAAACAATGTGAGAACTTCCTCTACTTTTATATGTTCATGTTACACCTTAACAAGGTCATCGTCAGAGGTTTTTGTTATATAGCACCTTCATAGTGCTTCATGGGTTTTCTAAAAATTAACATTTCTTTGCTCTTTTTGCCATACCACCTTCATCTTCACACTTAATCTTCCCTGTCATCCTCCTTGTCTGAATACTTCATATCTAGAGCAGTTAGACAAATTTCACAGAACAGAATAGGTCATGTTATTTCTCCCCTGTGCTTCTTTATGCAAGCAGTTGAAATACAAATTAACTGTGATTTCTTTTTTTTTTTTTCTTAATAACATTTTGTAGCTCCTAAAATCTCCTTCTATGTAGTGACTGCACAATAAAATGGCTCCACTGCTAATAAAAATAACATCACACGTAGAGAGGTACAGCTATTCCCTTCATCCACAATTGCATTTATTTCCTTCTTATTCTACCAATCATGTTTACTGACATAAACAATATCATTTCATTCATTGAATAGTGTTGTTTTATAATACTATTCATATTTAACCATGTTAAATGACAATAATAAGAACTGAAACAAAGCAATTTTGTCTGATAACTAAAGATTGGGGTGGGGGCATTTAAAACATCATACACTCATGATATAAGTCCACAATTTTTTAAAATTATAGCTTCAATATACCAGTATAATTTCCATTTGATGAATAACTGAACAGAAATTGTATGAAAATTTCATTCCTATGAAACTTCCCAGTTACATGTCATAGCTCAGGGTAGAGAGAGTCATTCTACATCTTCTGGTGAGCACTTCTCTATTTTATTTTTTAATATGTCATATGGACAGCAATAAAAAGAGTACCAGAGAGAATTGTATATCCCTTCCCCAAATGATTAACTCCTCTCATCAGAGAGGGAAATTCTTGGGCCATGCAACAGGAACCAAAGCCAGCATGTCAGTAAGACTTCATAGATAGGAAATAGGCCTTCTTCAGAGGAGAGAGAGAGATGTACGGAATCACACTGTCTTTTGTTTTTTTGTTTTGTTTTGTTTTTAACTCTGCTGTGATTATTTAAGCTGCCATATGGAATTATAACAAAGAAAAAATAGAAATGATAATAGTTCAGATATTTCCTGGTTATTCTCCAGTGAAAAACATGTTAGAAAACAGAGTATATAAATTTGAAAAATCAGGGACTTGGAGTTAGTCATTTATTAGATTTTGAACAAATAGGTGTTAAAAAAATCTCTATTAACAAAAATAGGCAGGGGGCGCCTGGGTGGCTCAGTGGGTTAAAGCCTCTGCCTTTGGCTCAGGTCATGATCTCAGGGTGATCGAGCCCCGCATCAGGCTCTCTGCTCAGCAGGGAGCCTGCTTTCTCCTCCTCTCTGCCTGGTTCTCTGCCTACTTGTGATCTCCATCTGTCAAATAAATAAATAAAATATTTAATAAAAAATAAATAAATAAAATATTTAATAAAAAATAAAATAAAGATAGGCAGATTTTAGACTAAAAGTAAAACAAATTGATCAACAAATCCACACTTAAAAAAAGAAAAGCATTCTCCTCTGTTGAGTCTCCAAACCAAAAAGAAAAAATAAGGAAAGAAATATTTACTTATTCAACTGTTTATATTTTATCTAGGAACTATATGAGATCAATAATAAATTTTTGCTTACAAAGCATATTTAATTTAATAAAGAGCTAATTCATTCACCATTTTCTTATGGCAATACTATATCAATTAGTTATGTTGAAGTAGAAAAGTATATGTTAATAATTTGATGCATCTGAGATTTTACCATACCATAAAACCCAACAAAAAATTAACAAGTCAGTCTGCCACAGTTACATGGATCCTGGAAGACATATGAGATTCTTGGATTAAAAACAAAGGCCTTTGTTACTCATGGAACTGAAAAAATTATGACATTCATGATCACAATGGTTACCCTGTTTCCAGGTTATGTAGTGATCCAGGTAGGCATAACATACAAAAGTTTCTGTTTTAGGAGGGGAACCCCAAACTTAGTAAACACCAGTTTTAAAATGGGTCTGCTGACAAACCTGTTCAACCTTTGTCTGGAAGGAGATATCTTTAGTATCCTGGACAGCAAACAAATTTACCCTTTGCCCTGGAGATAACACTATCTTTATCATTCCACAGTTTCTTATGTAAACATTGTTGAACAAATAGTTCAGAACAAAAGCTGCAAGTATCTCTGCTCAGAAAAAGTGTGGAAACTAGATCTAAGGAAAACTGTCACACAGTAATATCTATCTCTTATTTCTATACCAGCTTGTCTTCCAGTAAATTTTTCCATGAATACACCAGTTCACCACCCACTTGGAGAAGTCCGACTGATGGCCTGGGACAAAATTTGTTCATTCTTTAGGTAGCATTTAATTTTGGCTATTTTCAACAGGATTCAGTGTAACAGAAGGAAACTAAGCTTCAGTTTTGACCTTGGGCTTGTCACTCCAGTGTTCCAGCTAAGCAAACCATCAGATTCTACCTTAAAACCATCAACCTCCAAGTGATCAAAATATACTTTAAGAAAACCACGTGGTTTCTCCTTCAGTTTTTGTATGGAACTTTCTGTTTAGCTTGTGGCATTAATCTAAGTGCTGCAGAATGCAGTAGGAAATGCACAGACTCCACCTTTGCCTGAGAGGAAGAACACAGAACAAATTTATCATCCATTAAAAAAAAAAAAAAA
>ML100891.1:14366-32650 GCA_003697995.1 Taxidea taxus jeffersonii | reverse complement strand
AGAGTGGCAGGCAGAGGCAGAGGGAGAAGCAGGCTCACTGCCGAGCAAGGAGCCCAATGTGGGACTCGATCCCAGGACACTGGGATCATGACCTGAGCCCAAGGCAGCCATTTAACCAACTGAGCCGCCCAGGCGTCCGGTCTAGAGCTTGTTTCAATTTGCATAAGACTTTCTAAATTTGAAATAGAAAAATAATAGATGGTATTCTTTCTAAGGGATTACATATCAACAGCTTTTGTGGGGATAATATTAAAAATATTTATAGTTGAATCTACTTTTATTTTGACATTAAGTAAACATTAAACCAGAAGTAAATTTGCCATATACCTAATGAACCTTAAGCTTCAGGGACGTTTGGTTACATAACCTCTTCCAAAGGTAAGAACCTAGTAATTGCTTCACACGGCCCTATAATTATGTTAAGGTTATTCAGTTTATGTATTTTAACCACAGTTAGTTAAGACTGATGATCTCTTTAACAACAACTTCATCTGTGTCTTATCTCTTCTTGTATCAGGATGCATTGGAGCAGCCATAGGCACTTTTGTTATCTGACTGGCAGAAACTGAATTGGGGATACATAAAAATTGTATTTAATAGATGAAACCCCATTCATGTTTGGTTAAGGCACTCTGAATACACAGTATAATAATCATGGTGAATCCTCCCAAGGGCCACTGGGTTGTGTCACGCAACATCATGTCACAAAGGGTTAAGGCCATACATAGATCATGATAGTATATAAATGTGTCCCATATAGTATATAAATGTGTTGTTGAAAATACTCAACAACAGACATATGTAAATAATGAAGGTATGAAAAATACAAAGCTCAAAAGTTTTTGTTGTTGTTCTTGTTGTTGTTGGAATATTCTTATAGTCCTAAGTACAAAACTGAAAGAGGAGTGTTCAGTTCTTATCAGCATGGAATCACAATTTCTCTGTCAAGCATATACTCAATAAAATATATGACTACAAAGGCACCATGCATTTTTAAAAAATGAGAATTCTACAAAATAGTATTTATTAAAATTGCTGTGTTGGTAGGACAGACACTTGTAACAACAGTACAGAAAGTACATTTGAAAGCATTTCTTTTGTATACAAAAGAAACTTGATAGAAGTTACCCAAGTTTGACAATAACCTTTGAAATCCACGATACAATCAATACTTATTTGTGAAATGACAGAACCCTTTTAAATTGCCATTATTAATTTAAAAATAATCAACCATGCTAGTACAAAGATGGAATTATATTTCCATTCTCACTAAAGAATTCAAAAGCATTACAATATGAGAAGTTATTACAGAACATACAACCAAAGAAAAAGTATAATAAAGGATGTATTAATAAAGTTAATAAAGTTTAGACCTTCTTATGTATGTGGAATTGCCAGGTTCTTCAAATTTTAATTTCATTTTAATTTCATTGTGCTCGCTTTGGTAATTCTAAATTCACAGTCATTTCTGTTTTGTATTTTTTTCCTTAAAAAGCACTCCCAAAAGTGTAGTTTTAGGTCCCACAAAACCCGGATCTGTCCCTGCCTATTAAGCAGATATAATTTTATCATTACTGAGACAGAAAAATTAAGCATCCAGCCCTAATTTACCAGGAAATAATTATTGAGACTAAAATTTGAATCCAGGATTAAGTCATTTCAAAGCCCTTAATAATGCCACCTCTCTTCTCAAATACGGTGAGGGAGATAATAGCTCTCTGATGGAAAGACAGAGGCACAGGCAGGGTTTACCTCTCTGAACCCTTAGCCAGCTACCCATCACTTACTGGTAAAGTTTCTAATACAGATAGGTTAGGGGACACTCCGGGAAAACAAGTGCTTTTTATTAGGTACTTCATTGTTTTGAATAATAGGTCACAACGTGAGAAAGTCCACTGACAAGATAGGCACCAAGTCTTAAAAAGCTGGTAAGCTGTAAGGTATTTTTCCCCCTTTAATGCATCTACAGTGTAAGAATGAATGAGATGTTAATTAAAGCACTTAAATTCTTTATGTTTTATTGCATGGAAAGTATTTTGAACTCAGTGACTATTGTATTATAATCTGTGATATATTCTGCTCACACCTCTTAAAGTAAGAGGTGCCATGATCCACTAATAACCTAATTGCTTTAATTAAGCAGTCAGTGCTATCCTAGCATTGCATCTTAATTATATACGATACAGAAAGGTACTTATTTTACATATGTAAACTAATTAGTTGTCAAAGCAAATGCAGACTGTATTCTGCAAGACTTTAATTTTCTCCAAAACTCTATGAATATTCTTTAAATGAAATTAATATTCACACTAAAGCTTTTAGTTAAAAAACATGAATATAGATTAAAGTTTCTTTGTACCTTAAACATAATCATGTGTACAATTATGATATTTCATTAATGCTATCTACAACAGCAGAATTTCTACTGCTTCTGACTTAGAAGCTTAAAAGCATCTGAGGCAGAGGGCAGAATATTGGTTCTGAAACCAGAAATTGTCGGTTTTTATATGAATACTTCAGAGATTTATTTTATGACTGTGAGCACTTAACCTTTCTAAACTTTATATCCAACAATCATAAAATGAGCACAAGGAATCCACATCAATGCTGATGCCTTCACTATTTTAAGAATCTTATCATAGAGCAGAATGTAAACTCATTTCTGGGCCATCTTTGACCTATTTCATACAGAAACATACATCATCATTTCTATTTGTAAGATTACTATTAAACAAAACACAAGAAAGATGGTTATATCCTGATGCAATCTGTTAGAATCATATAGGTAAGAAATAAATGTGCAAAGACAAATGATGAACACTTCTTCAGAAAGTATGAAGTCCTTTCCTTTTCTCACTTGCCAAGGAATCACAATATTCCAATCATCTTTATGCACATAATTGTGTTCTATTTTAGCTAGAAATTAACTTTTTATTGTTTTTATTGTTTTAAGTGAACACTGTTCTACCTCTCCCCTCAAGTCTTTATGGTCCTAAAAATCTAACAGAGAAGTAAGTAACATTTCCTTCTGCTTTTTCCTGCAAATGTTATATGCCCTAACGTCAAAGTTCCTTTGAACTTAAAGGAAAGAAACTACTAGTCTTCCTTCAACAAAAAAGTCTTCCCAAATTACTCCAAGACTACAAAATCTCCTTACATGTCTTTTGTGGAATATTATTCTTTAATACTCTACCAATCCAACTCACTCTTCATTTCTCCATGGTTCAGTTTTCATTTGGAAGAATATATTCCCTATTTTACCCATAATTACACCCATAATGAAGACAACAGCAATCAATTGAAACCAACCTAGAACAAAGGTATTAGATCAGTAGACAAGGACATTAAACAATTATAGTAACTGTATTCCATATGTTAAAAAACTTTAATTAGACAATGCAGAAAAAAAGATTACTGAAGTTGAAGATATAATACAAATGATCTAAAATGACACACAGAAAGGAAAAAAAAACTGTAGTGAACTGTAAGACAACTTCAAGTTACCCAACATGGGCAATTAGAGTACCTAAAGGAAAGAAAAGAGAGGGGTTTTACTATGACAGAGGAAAAGTAAAAGGAAGGAAGGAGGTTACTATGGAAGATAAATGAACTTGGAAACTGATGGGTTATAAGGAGAAGGAAGATGTGGAAGAACACTTCAATTCTGTTGAATTAGAACCTAACCAGTCAAAAATATTTTATTTGCATAAAATATTAAAATAGAAAGACAACCTAACCAGTAGTAAAATCATAATCCCAAATATACTCCATAATTATACTGAATCAAAAAAATGGGAAAATAATAAAGCATCCAACAATTTATAAGAGGATGGGAGGACTGATAGAACTTCATACAGATCTTGTTTGGTTCTTGCCTGTACTCAGATGTGGATTCCTTTACCCCCCCCCCAATATTTCATGATGATTTCCTTGCAAATGAGACTTCTGAGCTCTGTGATAAAATGACCAGGATGAAATATGGCACAATTTGAGAAAAATAAGCCAAAGGGATATTCAGATTATGATCCCATATTATTGCCTAAACTTCATGAATTTCTCACCTAGTTATATAGCCTAATATTACTAATCACTGTCAGAAAAATTTTATCATGTAAATTTTTCTCTAATATTGTACCTAAATCATCCATTAATGTTAAAAAGGCTTTTTCCTCCAAGTGTTTATAAGATACTTAGAAAAAAGAGATTTTCACAGGTGAGAGCTTAAAATGATAAAACTCAGGTATCTTTTAGTTGAGGGAAGAATAGAAGGTAAATTCACTTGCATAAAATTATAAACTTGTCAACAAACATACTTTTCTATACTTGGTGAAGTTTCTGACTCAATAATAACGTCCTCAATCTTCTGGGCACTTTGTGCTATCTCTGTAATAAATGTTGACCATGAAATCATGATAATCTAACCAAAAACAGTGGCAGAAAAAAATTTTATTTTATAATGCAGGTAAGTAAATGGAAAAACTGCTAAGTATATTTTTCTAAGTACACATAACTCCAAATTTTACATTGTGTACTATATCAAACAGTAGTATAATGTTTTTATGTAAATAAATATGAATATATTCATTTGTATGTAAGTTATAATGATAAATGTACTTATATTAGGATTTTGATAAATTTTATAATGAATGATCTTGGGAAAAAATTTCAATTGCTAATCATAATTCTTGGACACAGAAATAATCAATTTTAGCAATTTGAAACATAATCCTCCAGGGTTCTCTCTCTCACACACACACACACACACACACACACATTTAAAAATATATCATGGACATATTTTCTAGATCAGAAATTATAGATGCATCATTTTGAATAATATATACTGTTTATTGTGTTACCATAATACTGTTGGAAATTGAAGTTATGTCTTTTATTTCACTGTTATAAATAGCTCTGAGATGAAGATTATAACATGGATATTTTTGTACATATTCCACTATTCATTTATGCACACAACTGTTGTCTACATTTGGGTTCATGTCCTTCTTCAGTGATATCCTGATCTCAATAATCTTGCTTGATTTCTACTCTTGCCAACAGAGTGAGCCAAAAACGATTCTCAACAATGTGTACTTTGGCTTAAAGTTGGAAAAGTCTAAAATACTGTTAGTCAAAATATCTATAAACAGGTGATGATAACATATACTAAAGTAATGACCACAAAATGGACAGAAGGGAAAGATCTGTAGGCATTTTGACATGGAAAAGAGATTGGAGATTTGCTCACTCTTCTCCACTCCCACTGCTTATTATGCCTGGCATATACTAAGGAATCAAAAAATGAAAATAAAACAAAACAAATGAACAAACAAAAAAAACGGTATATCAGAAACAAATGTAACATGGCATATTAACTATACTTCAATTTAAAAAAGAAGGGAATTAATGAAAAGGGAATTTATAGCAATAGATGTCTAAGTTATATAGATACTATGTGAGAGTAAGAAATCAAAGATTGTTTTTCTTTGAGTGCCTCTGTTGTGAAAATAGGAGGAGCCATGCTCACACCGCTATTTCCACTTTGAATGCCTTTTTTTTTTCATCATAGGATGTACGCATAAAACACCTTCTAGGACTCTTTCTCTGTACCTCAAATCATTACCCCCAGGGAATGTAAATTTCTCCTCTTCCAAATGATAATAAACATTTGCTGCTAATTTGTACTCTATGCTGTAGTGATATATGTAGATTTCACTATTTGATGGTGATGTATTAAAAGTACCTTGTTTTCATACTTAAATCTCCTACCTCTTCGTATAATAGCAGAAATACTGTATTTTTTTATTTTGTAAATAAAAGGACTATGTATGTGTGGATAACTACATTTCATATATTACCAAAGTTATTAATGGTTATTTTAAATAAATGAATCTAGCTTACTTATTTTTTTCATCATTAAATTTTGGGAATCAAGGAACTGCGTTTCCCAAACACTCACCTGCTGTTTGATTTATGACATACTGAGTCACACTGAGACTTCCCACAATCTGTAGTCAGGCACCCCTGTAATCAACTCACCAATCAATCTTATTTAGAAGCCAGAGGATTCATAATAAAGTATGTGAGAGCAAAGACAGGGAACAAAATTGCATAAGATAAAGATATTCTGTGTACTTTCAACATGTTTCTTCTAACTATACATCCATTTCTCAATTTAGCCTTTAAATGTTTTACTTAAGACTGCATTTTCACTGTGGAAAAAGCAAAACAATTACTTAATAGTATATAAAAGATTTTAAGGTTGTTTACTGACTTTCTAATAAACATAGGACAGATCATATTAGACAAATAATTGGTATCACTTTAAAAATATAAATATTCTCTAACTTGTACCTTCAGTACTTATTTTGATTACAGTGAAATACGCTGTTAAAAGCATTTCCAACTTTTCTTTTTTTTGAGAGGTGGGGGAGGGGCCAAGGGAGGCAGATTCTTAAAACAGCTCCACACTCAGTGCAGAGCCCCATGCAGGGCTTAATCTCCTGACCCTGACATCATGACCTGAACTGAAATCAAGAGCTGGATGCTTAAGTGACTGAGCCACCCAGGCACCCCAAAAGCATTTCTATCTTTATGAAGTATTTTTACACACACACAAAAGCCCCAAATCCTGATCTTTATATATAAGTGTGGGATTTGTAATGAGAATACATACTTTTTTGACTCTTGACTCTGTTATTTGACTTAGATGTGGGATTATGGGAAAATTACTTAGTCACCCTGGGTATCATTTCTCACAAATCTGTTCACAGAAATAACAATATTGACAAAGACTGTGGTTGTAAGTATTAAAAGAAATAAAACAGATGATGTTCTCATACTGTCTGGCACACCAAAAATGATGAATAATAAATATTAGCTTCCTATTTATCAGTGGATTCCTGCCACAGTCTCTGATATATTTCAGTGTGTATAAATACACATTTTCTTGTGTGTACTCTCCCACTACCTAATATTGAAGCATTTGTTACTCTGAGAATTACTGTACCTCAAATGTAATCTTTATTAAATGGATTACATTAGTTAATTATGGCTCTTGCTTGAGAATGCCCTCATAGTATTACAGGAAGTAAATAATCAAGAGGTCATTGTAGAGAGAGAAGTACCTTCCTAATATACAGAACTACCTGTGTTTAGAAAAATGTCCAATGAATATGGATGAGTACAGCAATAACACCCTTCAGGGTTGGTTTGAATGAGCTGGAAGGAAAAGTAAGTATGGGTGAGAAAAGACAATAAAGGAGAAAAGCAAGTCTATGACAATTCTGTTTGGTAATATATGACTAAAGATTTTTTTAAGAATGGAGAATATTTTATATATTTTTATTGATAGGCTATAGTTTATATTTTCTCTCAAAACTAAAATTATACTTTAAAAAGTGCTTAATTTTTTTAACAAGTTTTAGAATTGGGGATGGGTTTCACATTTGATCAAACTTATGGCACAGAAAAGGCTATAGGCATTATTGTAAATGTAATTATTATTAAAATGGAAATAAGATATTGATAAGAGAACACTTTGGAAATGATAATATAAGCCACTAGTAGACATGTTATATTCAGTATTATATTTTTCACAGGATATAGAATAAAGTTTAAGCCAACTTTATTTAAATTGAATGTCAAGTTGACCCCAGATCATATATCTTCTTCATACATGCAGTTTGTAGGATATTACAGTCTTCAAAACTATGCTTTTTAATTTAATTACCTGTGTTACTGATTGAACATTATCAATCTTCCAATAGGTAGATAATATTATTATAATAAATACCTTGCATAGCCTTCTGAGTAGGCCTAGAAAATGTTCATTACTGCTCATCATCTGTGTTTTCTCCTATTGGATATTTATTTCACATCTTCTAAGTAGTAACTATATTTAAGCAGTTTGAAAGATTTTTTTTGTCCCCTAAAGGCACCATAAGTTATAGAATACCAGAACTAGGTGATGTATATTTTTTAGGGGTTAATCTTTCCACAGTTGAGTTATATATGTGTACTATGAACAGCCATATTTAGATAACCAGCTTGCCCCTTCAAGTATATTTCTTTAATAGGAGTACATAGAGGAGCAAAACTGAGCTGAAGAGAAGTACATATTGTCAAGAGCAGAACTGAGCTGAAGAGAGATGAGTTGCCATGTATTGGAAGAGTTGATTAAAACAACAGGCCAAAATTAAAGTAACAGCCAACCCAGTAAGTGATTAATCTACTTCTACAGCATAAGTAAGAGGCTAAATTAGAAAAAAGAACACCTCTTCTGTTCCTCCACTGTTTCATTTTTCCCCATGGAACTGCACTGGGTAGGGGTGAGGTGGACTAGAACAGGTGTTCTTTTTCACTGCAGAAGGTAAGAACCTTTAAATAATATGTTCCTGCCATCTTATGGATGGGAACCAGGGAAGATTGAGAGGAGATGGGCTAGAAAGGAAATGGTACTTGGCACTGAGTTTGAGTGGAGAAAATTATCTTCAAGCTTTCCCTCCAGTTAGGACACTCTCCGAAGGAGGTGCCTAGGCTAGGAGTAAAGATGTGCATAAAAGCATAAACAGCCACATGTGCCTGAGTCCTTGACTCATAGACTGTAATAACAGATACACCAAGTGTGCTGTGAGTTAGCTTTTTTTCCATGAGGCACTGCCAGGTAAATCATTTTTAATTGTCTATGGTCAAGAATAAAAGACCATTCACCAACCATGATCCAGACTAGTGAGATATTTGACCCAGCTATTAGGCCTACTACCCATTATTATCTAGACACTGACCCTTTGTCCATGATTGATGAATTCATAAAGATACCTGATCTCATGAAAAGATAAATTCCATTTCATCTCAAGCAGCTAAACAAAATCATAAATAGGGAGCTACTAAGATCAAGAAATCTATTCCCCAATCCATGGACTAAATAGACAGAAATAGATGGTTACTAAAGAATAAGAGCACTGAAGTAAATGCAGTCAATTAGTTGCTGTGGTCAATGTCAAAAAAGGTTACTGCCTATGTTCTCCTCTAGGATTCTGACGGATTCCTGTCTCACATTGAGGTCATTCATCCATTTAGAGTTTATCTTGGTGTATGGTGTAAGAAAATGGTGTTGTTTCATTCTTCTGTATATAGCTGTCCAACTTTCCCAGCACTATTTATTGAAGAGACTGTCTTTTTTTCACTGTATATTTCCTCCTACTTTGCCAAAGATTAGTTGATCATAGAGTTGAGAGTCCATATCTGGACTCTCTATTCTGTTCCACTGGTCTCTGTGTCTGTTTTGGGGCTAGTACCATGCTGTCCTGGTGATCACAGCTTTGTATTATAGCTTGAAATCAGGCAACATTATGCCCCAAGCTTTGTTTTTCTTTTTCAACATTTCCACGGCAATTCGGGGTCTTTTCTGGTTCCAAAAAATTTTATGATTGTTTGTTTCAGCACTTAGAAAAATGCCATTGGTGTTGTTATTGAGATGTCATTGAAAGTATAGATTGCTCTGGGCAGCACATTTTAAAAATGTTTATTCTTCTAATCCATGAGCATGGAATGTTTTTTGATTTTTTTTGTCTTCTTCAATTTCTTTCATAAGTGTTCTTTAGTTTCTAGAGTATAGACACTTCACCTCTTTGGTTAGGTTTATTCCAAGGTATCTTATGGTTTTTGGTGCAATTATAAATGGAACCGATTCCCTAATTTCTCTTTCTACAGTTATGCTGTTAGTGTGTAGTAAAGCAACTGATTTCTGTGCATTGATTTTGTATCCTGCCATATTACTGAATTGCTGTATGAGTTCTAGTAATATGGGGGTGTATTCTTTTGGGTTTTCCACATAAAGTATCATGTCATCTACAAAGAGAAAGAGTTTGACTTCTTCTTTGCCAATTTGAATAACTTTTATTCCTTTTTGTTGTCTTATTGCTGTTGCTAAGACTTCTGGTACTATGTTGAACAAGAGTGACAAGAGTAGGCATCCTTGTTGTGTTCCTGATCTTAAGGAGAAGCCTCTCAGCTTTGAGAATATTTGCTGTCTGTTTTTATGAAATTGAGGAATGTTCCCTCTATCTGAACACTCTGAAGAATTTTAATCAGGAAAGGAAGTTATATTTGCCAAATGCTTTTTCCATCAGTTATCCATTGAGAGGACCATATGGTTCTTGTCTCTTCTCTTAGTACTGTGTTCTATCACACTGATTGTTTTGTGAATGTTGACCCACCCTTGCCTCCCAGAGATAAATCCCACCTGGTCATGATGGATAATCCTGCTAATGTACTATTGGATCCTATTAGCTAGGATCTTCTTGAGAATTTTGGCATCCATATTCATCAGGGATATTGGTCTGAAATTCTCCTTTTTGATGGGGTCTTTGCCTGCTTTGGAGATCAAAATAATGCTGGCCTCAAAGAATGAGTTTGGAAGTTTTCCTTCTGTTTTTATTTTATGAAACAGCTTCAGGAGAATAGGCATTATTTTGTCTTTGACTGTTTGGTAGAGTACCCCAGGGAAGCCATCAGGCCCTGGACTCTTGTTTTGGGGGGAGGTTTTTAATCCTTGATTCAATCTCATTACTGGTTATTGCTCTAGTCAGTTTGTCAGTTTCTTCCTGTTTCAGTATTGGTAGTTTATAAGTTTCCAGGAAGGCATCCATTTCTCCAGGTTGCTTATTTATTGGCATATAGTTGTTGATAATAATCTCTAATAATTGTTTCTATTTCCTTGGTGGTAGTCGTTATTTCTTGCCTTTCATTCATAATTTTATTAATTTGGGTCTTTTCTCTTTTCTTTTGGATAAATCTGGCCAGCTGTTAATTGATCTTACTAATTCCTTCAAAGAACCAATTTCTAGTTTCATTGATCTGCTCTATTGTATTTCTGGTTTCTAATTCATTGATCTCTGCTCTAATCTTAATTATTTCTCTTCTCATACATGGCTTAGGCTTTTTTGCTCTTTCTCCAGTTCTTTAAGGTGTAAAGTTAATTTGTGTATTGGGGAGTTTTCAATTTTTTTTTGAGGGAGGCTTGGATGGCTATGTATGTCCCCCTTAGGACCAAAATTGCAGTATTCCATAGGTTCTGGACCTATGTGCTTTCATTCTCATCACTTTCCATGAATTGTTTAGGTTCTTCTTTGATTTGCTGGTTGACCCAAACATTTTTAAGCAGGGTGGTCTTTAGCTTCCAAGTGTTTGAATTTCCTCTAATTTTTTTCTTGTGATTGAGTTCTAGTTTCAAAGCACTGTGGTCTGAGATTATGCAGGGAATAATCTCAATCTTTTTGTATCAGTTGAGACCTGACTCATGACCCAGTATGACCCCTGGAGAAAGTTCCATGTGCACTCGAGAAGCATGAGTATCCTGTTGTTTTAGGGTGGAATATTCTATATATAACTACGAGGTTCATCTGGTCCACTGTGTCATTCAAAGCTTTTGTTTCTTTGTTGATTTTCTGCTTAGATAATCTATTGCTGAGGGTGTCTCCTACTATTAACACATTATTATCGATATGTCTCTTTATTTTGGGGCATGTGGGTGGCTCAGTGGGTTAAAGCCTCTGCCTTCGGCTCAGATCATGATCCCAGGGTCCTGGGATCAAGCCCCGCATCGGGCTCTCTGCTCAGCAGGGAGCCTGCTTCCTCCTCTCTCTCTGCCTGCTTCTCTGCCTACTTGCGATCTCTGTCAAATAAATAAATAAAATCTTACAAAAAATATGTCTCTTTATTTTGGTTAGCAGTTGGCTTATGTACTTGGCTGCTCCTATGTTGGGGACATAGAGATTTATATTTGTTAGATCCTCTTGTTGGATAGAACCTTTAAGAATGATATAGTGTCCTTCTGTATCTCTAACTACAGTCTTTAGCTTAAAATCTAGTTTGTCTGATATTAGAATCACTACCCCAGCTTTATTTTGAGGTCTGTTGGCATGAAAGATGGTTCTCCATCCCTTCACTTTCAGTTTGGATGTATCTTTAGGTTCAAAATGAGTCTCTTATAGACAGCATATGGATGAGTCCTTTTTTATCCAGTCTTCAACCCTGTGCCATTTCATGGGAGCATTTAAGCCATTCACATTGAGAGTGATTATTGAAAGATATGATTTTATTGTCATCATGTTGCCTGTTAAGTATCTGTTTCTATAGACTGTCTCTCTAAATTTCTGTTCTGTATCACTCTTGGGGTCTTTCTCCTTTTATATAACACCCCCTTAATATTTCTTGCAGAAACAGCTTGGTCATCACATATTCTTTCAGTTTCTGCTGGTCTTGGAAGCTCCTTGTCTCTCCATCCATTCTGAATAAAAGCCTTGCTGAATAAAGTATCCTTGGCTACATGTTTCTTGCATTTAGTACCCTTTCTGGCTTGCCAGGTCTCTGTGGACAGGTCTGATGTTATTCTGATGTTCCTCCCTCTGTAGGTAAAAAATCTCTTCCCCCTCTCCACTTTTAAGATTATTTCCTTGGATCTAACATTTGTAAATTATATTATTATATGTCATGGCTTCGGTCTGTTTTCACTGATCTTGGGAGGGGTCCTCTCTGCCTCTTGGACAGGAATGCTTATTTCCTTCCCCAGATTAGGGAAGTTCTTATCTATGATTTGCTCAAATATATCTTCTAAACCTCTTGCTCTCTCCACCTCCTCAGGGATCCCAATAATTCTGATATTGGAACATTTCATCGAGTCACTAATCTCTCTGTTTGATTCCTTGGGTTTTAATTTGTTTTTCCTATGCTGCTTCAGTTTCCTTCTTATCTATCATCTTATCCTCTAGCTCACTAATTCATTCTTCTGCCTCATTTACCCTGGCAGTCAGAGTATCCAGTTTAGACTGCATTTTATTCGTAGCTGTTTTAAGTTCAGCCTGATTAGATTTTATTTCTGCCCTTAGAAATTCTGTATTGTCATTTATATTTTTCTCAAGCCTGGATATCACCTTGATAATTGTTACTCTTAGGTCAATTTCTGACATCTTGGTTATATACATATGTACTAGTTCTGTGGCAGAGGCCACATTCTCTGGTTCTTTCCTTTGTTGGGGGTTCCTCCTCTTTACCATTCTGTTGAGGGGTGGTTGAGGGAATGTACAGAGTCCAAATTATTGACCACAACCCAAGCAAAATGAACCTTTTTTATAGGAACCTTAGGTCTCTTGTTCTTCCAGCCTGTCTTCTGTGGGTGGGGCCTGCTGCACTATTACTCAGGCAACCCTGTTTGGGCAGAGTTGTGCTGCCCCCTGTGTGGCAGAGAGGGGGGAGATAGACTCAGTGAAAACCATTTTGGGGGGCTTTTGTTCTCTGGCAGCTTTCCGTGTCTCTTCCAAGAGTCAGAGCAGATATGACTGTATCTAAACCACTGTCTCAAAATAGAGAAATTATAGTCCGCTCTTCACTGCGCTTTCTAGGCCACATTGTCTCAGTCTCTGTCTGTGCTGTTAAAAACTACAGTGTCCTGGGTTATGCACCTCAGAGCAGCACTCTCAACCCTCACTGCCAGATCCCGGCACGTCTCTGCCCTCTGTGCTTCTAAAACCACCAGCCACCCTGAGTTCACATGCCACACTCCAGTAGCTCCTGGTTTCAGTCTGGGGAGCTGCTGTAAAGTCCCTCCCCCACTGCTACCAGTCTGCGAATCTGCAAATCTGTGCCCAGTGTCAGTGCAAGAGGCTTTTGCGCTCCAGCAGCACAGGATCCTGGAGACTCCCTCACCCTTCCATTTATCTTCCAGTATCTGTTTCCAGAACCACGGCTCCCTCCTTTATACCTTGAGACCATCCGCCAGAGATATTCTGTTTGCAGAGATCCAAATATATCTTCTTACATCTCAGGCTGATTTGTGGGTGTTCAGAGTGGTCTGGTAGATATTCATCTCAATTCAAGAGACTGGTTGAAATAGGGTCCCTTACTTCACCATCTTTTGAGGAGTTGTTCTTATAAGTAATAAAACCACTATTAATTATATTATAACAATGGAAAATACATTCTACTTTTCAAATAACTGATTGACACATTACTATTTAGAATACAACCCACTCATAAGTAGGAGGCTTCCATTTAAATTAACTAAGTTGGAATGAAAACTGTACTTTCTTTTCCTAAACACAAATATTTTTAATTTCACTCCCTGAGTCAATTAAAATGAAAATAAATTAATGCCCCAAATATCATTTCATATATTTTCCCTTTAAGCCAATATTTTGACATTTGTGTGATATTCAACTGGAAGTATCTAAAATTTCTATTGAAATTAAGATATATTAATATTCCAGATTCTTAGTAAGGAATATCTGTAATTCTCTTCCATTTTCAACTTAATTTTAGTAAGATTAAGTTTCTAAGGTGGTAATAAAAAAAAAGGTGGCATATCTACTTAAACTGATGTACAAATTTAAGATGTTACCCCTGAGGCATCTGGATGGCTCAGTCGGTTAAGTGTCTGCCTTCAGCTTGGGTGATGATCCCAGGGTCCTGGGATCCAGCCCCATGTAGGACTTCCTGCTTAGCTGGGGGCCTGCTTCTCCCTCTCCCTCTGCCACTCCCCCTGCCTGTGTTCTCCTGCTCTCTCTCTGTCAAATAAATAAAATCTTCAAAAAACACTTTAAATAATATTTTTTTTAAAGAAGATATTACCCCGATATTATTATCCATTGTTCTTCCTTATACTCAGAAGAAGACATTAAACTTCCACATTTCTGGAATATATGTGATTCTAAGTTCACAATGTTTTCTTGTGATGAGGTTGATCTATGAAGAATTTACGTTTTTGTTTCAAATCTTAAATTTATTGGCCATCTCTTCTCTGGCTAGTATTATGGCTGATATTTTGGATGCCTAAGGTTAAAATCATCTCTGACATCAGGAATATTACTTTTTTGGATAAATACTATGAATATGAACCAATTTATCATCAACTAATTCAGTTTGTAATAAATTTTAAATATTCATTGCTAGCTAATATTTTTGAGAATACAGAGGAAAAATGTAGTAATGAGAAAATAAAGCTTAAACTGGGTCCTACTAGATGAGAAGAATTTGGATTACCAGGTCATAATCATTAAAAAAAAAAAATACCTTAGGAGATGCAAAGGTGGTAGTTGGAGAGGAAAGGAAAGCAAAGACATTTCCTTTATCAACAAAAAATAATTTTGCAATGATATAAATAATGTAGAGTTTTCTAATTGTTTTTCCTTTAGGTGTCAGTTTATCTGTAGTTTTTAAAGAGAAACATGAATATATATATATATATGTATATATATATATATACACACACAACACTGTCAGACAGAACACCCATATGACTATAAACTCATCTAAGGATTTTTTTAAAACTCTAAATAGCATATGCTTACTAGTGCAAAAAGTTAGACTTTATGTTAATCTAAAAATAAAAACTGAAATATTGAACATTTACATTCAGTGAGTATTTTAATTCTACATTGGTAGGCAAGACTGTTGGAAACAAATGCTGTATAGAATCAAAACCCAATCATATCAATAGAGGGACTCACTACTCTCAAGTGTACAAATATATTTTAAAATAAATGTATCATTCAGCTAAAGCTAGGTTACACTGCATTAAAAAGCAATGTCAGGGGCAACTGGGTGGCTCAGTCAGTTAAGCATCCAATTCTAGATTATGGCTCAGGTCATGATCTTGGGGTCGTGAGACCGAACTCCTGTGTTGGGTTCCATGCTGGATGTGGAGCTTAAGACACTCCCTCTCCTTCTGCCTTCTCCCCACACCTCCTTAACTCCCACTCTCAAAAAATAAAATAAAATAAAAGCAAAACCAAAAACTCAGTGCTTTACATCAAACATCTGTGTCATACTGCAAGTCAGCAGAAAAAGAAAGTCTCTTTAGGAGAAAAGGCTCAATAGTGGGACTATCACAGACTCTCAGAGCTTCCACTCCATATCACCAGTTATCACATCCACTCCCATTTCATGGCCAAAGAAAATCACATGGTCAAGCCTCATGTGAGAAGAGTGGGTAACAACAAATCTGATGGTGGGAAGAACAGTTAACTAACTAGAAATACTAAGTCAATCAACTACAGGTTAATTAGAAAAATGCATCTTCCAAGTAGAAAAATATTCACAGTACATAAACATGTGTTTCACAGAAGGAAGCATTCAAGTGATCAAAATAAAAGCAACTCAAAATCTTTAGTATTAAAGTAAAAGCAAATTAAATGTATTTGGTATAATTTTTCCACTATCAGAATGATAAAGTTTAAAATCTGTAGCTAAAATCTAGTGTTGGAGGTATTAGGAGAAAGGAGATATTTTATAATCCATTCTGACTGTAGCCTGTGTATTACTCTGAACATGCTCAACATACTTTCTTTTAAAAAGGGCAAAATTGATATTGATTCTCTTCAAGAAAGTGTTGACTTCCATACTCCATTACCTGTACCAGTTTGAAAAATTGAATGCTAGCTTGTTCTGTGGCATTCGGGACTCTGCAGAGAAAGCCCTTCACAATGCCAAGTTAGATGAGTCACAGACACATGTCCTGATCCTGAAAGGGTTTCTGTGCAAAGTTCAGAATACCACAAAGCAGGAGAGCAGTCACATCTCTAAGAAAGATGTCTTTAAGTAAGTTTTGACTCCTATACCTCCATTATCTTCAATGGAAAATAAATGACAAGAACAAAAGCCATGTGAGGCTATTGTTTACAAATCATCTGCCCAGGGACACATCTGACAAGGTTCAGCATTTGTTGCTCTTGGATATCACTAGGTTTTCCACTGGTATTAAAACTCCTGGTGGGGTCACAATTGCCATGATCAAACACAACAGCAACATGCCTCAAAACAGACATAGACCTTCACTACTTAGACAACCAGCTCAGTGAGCTTCCTCTAATTCATAAAGGTGAATATGCCATGACAACTCACTTGGCAAATTTTAATTCATAGGCATATACCTGTTTTCCATAATATATCTCAGATTACAATCTGTGACAACAACACAGAAGAAGAAAAAAAAAAAAACAAGATTTCTATCATAAAAACATCTTCCTTTGAGCAAAGATACTGAAGGTACGATTCAGGACACTAAGAACCACAAAGTTGAAATGCAAAGCAGAGAGGCAAAGTTGTCTCCTAACTATTCTTTTAAATCTTACACTTCAGCATGAAAGCCATGGTTGAAGGTAAAAATACCAAAAACATTAGTGATTAGGAGAAATAGAATATATTTGACAAGGACAATGAAATCATCAACTGGCTCAATAAGAATCATGTTGCAGAAAATGAGACATTAGTGTATCAGCAGAAAGTGCTGAACAAAGTCTGCATCCCCATTGTTACCAAGCTGTACCAAGGTACAGAAGCCAGCTAGAAGAAAATTTACGTGCTTCCCTGGGGCAGAGATTCCTTCATCTGGACTTGCTTCTTCTGGACCATCACTGAAGAGACTTATCAAACCAACAAGAGCATAGAAACCTTAGCATTCTTGCACAGTAAAAAAATGAAAAGCCCACAGTTGAAGCATATTCAATGACAAAATGCTGAACTAATACATCAAATTTTCAGCACTCTCAACACATAAATGAGTACAGAAGGAAAAAAGATAACCGTGCAGTATGTCAAATGCATTGTTAGTAGAAAATGCAGTAGTCCTAAATGAAAATACTGTTTAAAATTTGCACAGAAAATTACAGTAAGAATTACTACAAAAAATTATAAATAAAAGCCAGTAAAATAAAAACCAACACAAACAATTCACATTTAAGTGTCGTATTCTAAATCATAGGTCATAACTGCTTACTTTTAAAATTTCCAAATCAATCTATTTCAAAACTGATAAGGAATCAGTTCACATGGCTGCTCACTGCTGCTTCTTTGTAGATTCCACAAGTCGAAAATAAAGAATAGAGGAAGAAGACAAAACAAAAATAAAAACAGAAGAAGATGAACAATCATTTTAATCATTACCATAATTACTACACTTCCTATTAGTAATTTTCTATTTTTTTGAAATAACTTAGCAAACTTAACAAATTGATACTAAACTAAAATTAAGAATTTTTCTTTTAATGTGGCATTTGGCTTACTAGATTTTCTCCTTTCCTGATAGTAATATTTTTGATAAATGAATTAAACACAAGATACCATCAATTTAAAAAGCAGAGAAGATACTTCTATACATTTATCTCATTTATGGTTATATTACTTCTGGGCATATAAGGAAATCAAGGACTGGAAAAATCTAAATACAGAATGCTTAGCTCTGGCTATGCACAATCTATCAGAAAAGGGATTTTTTAATTTTTTTTTTT
>ML100891.1:0-13966 GCA_003697995.1 Taxidea taxus jeffersonii | reverse complement strand
TTTTTTTTAATATTTATTTTTTTAGAACAAGAGAGCACCCTGAGATCATGACCTGAGCTGAAATCAAGAGTCCAACACTTAACCAACTAAGCCATTCAGGCCCCCCAATGCCTGAATCTTTTTCTTCTTGTTTTCCCACACAACCATCATTATCCAGGTTTAACCATCTGCCCTGAGCATTGCCAAGAATCAGGATAATAGTCTCCACTGCTCCAGACCTCCTAGACTATTCTCTTTTCCATTACTGCATAGAATATACACATCCTCCCTACAATCAACATTTTGATTTGGAATCAACATTTTGTTTGGAATTTAGTCAAAGGTATCACAATAGCATTGTATGGTGGCAGAAGATAGCTACACTTGAGGAGAGCACAGTGTAATGTATACACTTGTCTAATCACTATGATATATGCCGGAAACATCGCATGTCAAGTATACTTCAATTTAAAAAAAATCTTAAAAATTGCCACTGAAAAGCAGGAAGCAGATTTAGTGTCTATTTAACAAACAAAAAAGATCCCCTCCAGAAACATAAACCCCTTAAATAATGCAAATGTTCACATATCACCATGTCTTAATATCACATATATCACATATGCTATATCACACATAGCAATCTGGGTTAGACTGACTCCAGTGTCAGTGTTCTTTACCACAGCAAATTTGAGATTGCATAACACTTACTTAAATAATACAGATTCAGAAGTAGACTGGTTAGCCTCAGTTTCCAGCTTTACCACGTGCTCATCTTCCCATGGGCTCATCTTCTCACAATGGGTGATAATCACTTTTTGGACACAATGTGTTTTTCTTGGTTTGTTGTGAAAATTAAATAAAGGATACACGTCAAAAGTTTGCAGTAGGACCTGGAGCACAGTCAGTCCTCTGAAAATGTTAGTTCTTTGTTCTAGCAACAATATACACCTGCCCTGACTGCTTCTCTTCATCAATTCTCATGCAGTCTTCAACCACTGATACTGCCTACCTCGTATCTTGTGTTTGTCAGACTTTGATTTTGGTAAACAACACTGGATGGTATAAGGAGCATGGGTTTTGGAAAATTTCGACTCTGCTCTTATTTTTCTTAATGGAGATAAAATTGGCAGTATATACTACAAAGTGATCACTATAACTCTAGTTGTCATCCATCACCATACAACTGAGCCCATTCACCCATTTTGCCTGCCCCACAACCCTTTTCTCCTCAGATAACCACCAATCTGTTCTCTGTAGCTATGAGTTTTATCTGTTTTTAAAATTCCAAATATAAATGAAGTAATATAGACTGCCTTTTTCAGTATGACTTATTTCACTTGGCATAATGTTCTCAAGGTCCATCACAGTGTTCCCTTCTTTATATTTTTTTCAAGAGTGAGTAGTATTCTAGTGTGTTTGTGTATCTGTGTGTGTGTCTGTGTGTAACCCACAACTTTTTATTTATCCATCAATGAACACTTTGGTTGTTCCCATTATCTCAGCTATTGTAAATAATGTTGCAATGAACAAAAGGTTGTATCTTTCCAAATTAGTGTTTTTGTTTTCTTCAGATAAATACCCAGAAGTGACATAGCTAGTTTACATGATAGTTCTTTTTTTAATTTTTTGAGAAACCTCCATATGATTCCCACTTCCCAAATGAAAAAAGAATACAAAACCTCAGAAAAAGATCTTAATGAAACAGAAATAAGTAATCTACTCAGTGAAGAGTTGAAAGTACTGGTAATAAAGATGCTTACCAAACTCAGAAGAAGAATGGATGAACATAATGAGAACTTTAAAAGATAAAGAAAATATAAGAGAGTGCAAGAAGAAGTCACAGAGCTCAACAATAAAATAATTGAATTGAAAAATACACTAGAGGGGTTCAACTTCAGACTAGATGAAGCAGAAAAGTGGATCAATGATTAGGAATAAAGGTAAATCTGTGTGATTGTGGATGAGATATTTCCAACTTCAACATCATATTCTTTATCAGTAAAATAAAATTCTAATACTACAGTTTCTGTGAAGATAGGTGAGCTAATAAAGAACTTTCTCAGGTCATGCTATCACCACCACCACCAGCAATATATCAGTAGCAGCAGCCACAATCTGGTGACCATTATATATATTCTAGGTATCTCTGATTCATTTTGTAAAAACCATGCTATTTAACCCTTACAAATGTTGATTTAAGAAGTTATCAGTATTGACACTTTAAACTAAAAATTATGATCTTCAAAGAGCCATGCCAGTGTTTAATTTGTCCAAAAAACCCCCAAAATACAAAAAAAAAAAAAAAAAAAAAAAACACACACACACACACAAAACTACTTATTCACCAGGACCTTAAAATAATGCAATTCTGAAGTCTATATTCAAGTTTTACATAATTAAATAATTCAAGCTAGTGGTCACTATTATTTATATATTCTAGAAACTGGTCAAATTATAAGTTTCTGTTGATATCTTGGTATATCATGGATTCCGACTGCAGACAATCACTAACTAGTTTGAGAAGGAAAATTAGAAGATATTTAAAGGTTCTCAGACTCATTGATAGGATCCAATTATCTCGCCCTTTGTTGGATATGCACCCTGTACCCTGCAGATTACAATGCTCATCCTGAGCACTGTATAGGAAAACCCCACATGCTCCTGTTACTTCTGAAAACCAGGCTTCTGTGCGCCAGTGCGCCATGACACCATAAATGAATATCTTGGTGTGGCATGCATATTGATCCCTTCTGAATTGATGTCTTGTGTGGATATATCTGAGTGGCAGACAAGCCATTTTCCTGCTACCTAGCCTCAAAAAAAGGATAGGAAGCAAGTTACATCTCTGCCTGGGAAAACAGGACTTATGTGAAATTCCCCAAGTCTATGAGGACTTTGGAAAATGCCAAGAGGCCAAGATGCATGATCATTTCCCAAAACACTAATAAAACTTCAAATCTGTTGTTTTTAGAATCCATGACAAATTTTAAAATTAGCTACATACGAACCCTGTACAACTCTGGGATCATTACATTTCCCAAGATTTCTCTCTGTTACAATCTCTTTATAGAACAGATTGCCAAATGAATGAGTGTTCAAATAAATGGCTTTACAAAACTACTTGTGTCAGCACAGGTTTACAAGCTATGTCATAAACTAACATTGTTATCTTCAAAAAAAAAAAAAAAAAAACAACAAAACCTGAGGCATACTATTTTGGAAAAAATACAACCATGTATGCATCTGTTTACACCATAACTGACCACCACAGTTACCCTAAGGGTACCTGTGCTACCCTCCTCACCAGAAGTGAATGTGCTTGTGTTACTTGGTAATGTCCTTTTCTGAATTAGTATTGTCATAGGTCATGTTAAAAACAAAACAAAACCAAAAAAAAAAAAAAAAGAAAAAAGAAAGAAACCCACAAGGGAATCCAAACTTCTTTGTCCCTCATTAAAAGTAAACACCTATAAAAATCTCTTACTCATAGAAGATATATTCCTTCTTCCTTTCCCCAGAACAACTACTAACCAGGTATGGAGAGCAACCTCAAAACCTGCCATGGTGGTTTTCCTTACCAAAAGCTGAGATCCATGAAGGTGTATAGTTTTTAAAGGTTAGAATTTAGAAGAGGAAGTTCTCCTTTCTTATCACACTAAGTAATCCCTAAAAATGTCTGTTTTCAGTTTGATATGTAGAAACAAATGGTCAAATGCTAGAGCCATTATATAGTAGAAATCAAGCCTTATGATTGTCTCTGAAGCTATTTACTTACTTATTTATTTATTTATTTATTTATTTATAATCCCCCCGGGTAGTTATTCAAAGTCCTGTATTCATCAAATGATTCAATACTTATTTTTAATAGGCCAGACAGTGACGGAAGAGTAGAAGGACTCTGACGAAGCATAGTCAAATAAATGATACTTTTCAACATTCCCGAAGAGCTACTTCCCAGGTTAAACCATTAAGTGAAAAAGCAATTAACTTTTAAACTAGTTCATTGAAGAAAACCAACACTTATATAATTCCCTTAAACTGAATTCTATAATTTTTAATGGTTTGGTCCATCATACAGAAGTTACAATTGTAGTTTACATGGACTTTAAAATCCCAGTTATATTGTACAATACATCGCAATGTGTAAACAACAAATTTTATATACCTGCTTTTTACTGAGTAGTCACAGGAAATCTCAGTGCTGGTAGGAAGTTCAAGAACTTTCTGTGTATTCCTATTTCTAATTAAGACTTACACAAATATTCAAGACACAAAATTACTTTAAAAATATTATAGGTGAAATTTATGGAGTTCTTACTTTACACCAACCACAGCTCTAAGTCCTCTGCATCCATTCATGCGTATATTAATTCAATGAGTTTGCTATGACCATCGCCATTTAAAGATGAGAGCAGCAAAACAAAACAAAATCCTAAGCACAAATGAAGATTAAGATAATTCTAAAAGGGCACATGGTAGTCCATTATGAATCTCTTAAAACACTCTACTATAAAGCACTCTACTCTAAATTAAATACTGTTAACTTTTAGCTATTTAAAAAATGTTTTGGAATGTGCACAAAGTATTTACAAACTAGTGGAGGAAATATATAAAAGTATAAAACTTGGTTCTTGATTATTGGCCTTTATTGAATTCAAAATTAGTGGTAGATGGAATATGTTGAGAAACAGACATCTATTCAATGTGAATAATACCATGTCAGTAGTATGCTCTTAAAGTGGAATTAATCAATTCTGTCTGTGGTCAAGGAGGTAAACTGAGACTTTATGGATAACTATTTGCCAGGCAGAAAGATGGGGGAAGATGAAGAAGAGAAAACGCTTCAGGACTGTAAAGTACGAGATTGTAAAAACACAACTAAGAATCTCAACATGCTCACAGCAGTGTGTTCTTAGGACTATTTTAAGGAAGTGGAAAGGAATTAGGAAATATAGCCTGGGAAGTTGGCTGAGGCTAGCTGGTAAAGTAATCTGAATTCTGTATTTTAAGCAACTCTTTAAGCAATAACGAGAATGATCAGATATTTATATACACCATTTTAACCCTGACAGCATTTTAGTAAAACATTTTTAAAGACCAAGTTTAACACTTAAAACAATATTGACACTAATTAATCTCTATTGAAAATATATTAAGTGTGCCTAGGTGGCTCAGTGTGTTAAGCATCTGCCTTAAGCTCAGGTCATGATCCCAGAGTCCTGGGATCAAGCCCCACAACGGGCTCCCTGCTTAGCAGAGAGCCTCCTTCTCCTTCTCCCTCTGCCTGCTTCTCTGCCTACTTGTACTCTGTCTCTATCTCTCTGTCAAGTAAATAAAATCTCTAAAAAAAAAAAAAAAAAGAAAGAAAATATATTAAGTCATTTCCAACTATTACATTTTCATTTATTCTAGTTAATGTTACTGAAATGTTGTTTTCTGTAAATACTTTAAGCTTTTTCTTTTTTGCACCATTTTGATTTTTTTTTCACTTTAAAATTTTACTCTTTATAGCCTCTACTACTATGAGTTTGTGTGCATGTATGTTTGATATGTATCATATCTCATGGCTGAGGGTAAAAATACTGCCAAATTCATTTTTACAATGAGAGGTTTTGGTCATTATTCTTTTTACTTTATATTAAAGATGGTTGCTAGTCATATTCTTTATGAGAGAGGTAGTGAGTACTTCTTCCCTACTTAACCAATGAGACAAATATGGCAAACTACCTTTGGCTCTTTTGACCAGACTCCATGTGTTCTGGCACTCACTCTGTTCTTCACCAGTGTTCTTATTGCTTTGTACATGGTGCTAGAATTCTTCCTACCAGTAGCAGAGCAAAGATGAAACAGAGTCAAGCAGTGAAGTCAAAATACCCTTGGTGTCAAAATGAAAAGGTCAAAATATTTTGTCATAAAGTGATGGTATCACAGTTGCTTAAAAAGGGAAATATTATTTAAAATTTTAGGAAGGATACTTGGTAGCATCATGGGGAAAGGCATGGAGTAAAAGGAAACTAAAAACATGAAAATAATAAATAAGGCTGTGATGGCATCTAAAACCAATTATTCTGAATTATCCCTAAGAAGCAGTCAGACCAGTGAGTGCAAGGGATGTGGGGATAAAAAAAAAGAAAAGAAAAAAGAAAAAAAAAAAAAAAAAAAACAGAAAACTCGTAACAAAGAGAATGAATGGAATAAGCATTGCTAAGATAGTTAATTTAAATGGAAGCAGAAAGACATTGAGGAAGTGGGGCTTTGCATGTCTTCTGTCTCAAATTCTTGAAATCATTGCTGAATTCAGCTAAAAGTCAAGACACACACTACATGTTAGAGTGGACATACATGCACTTTCTGCTTAACCTAGCAACAACCATGTATAGATTAGTGCGACTGTACCTATATTAGCACAATAAAATTCTGTTCAAAATAGTTCATGTAAAATACCTCTTTCTTCTTTAAAAGCTCTAATCTCCTTTGTCTCTCAAAAGCCTGATTCTGATTTTGTCAAATTTGTGTCACCTGGATTATAATCCCTAACATTCATAAACACACACTTTATTTTACAGTTTACAACTTTGTCTTTCATTGGTCAACAAAACAAAATTCAGCAACATGTTATTAAAGAACAGTGATATGCAACAGAAGTCACTGTTTTTCAAATGGCACAAACTACAGAAATGAAATTCCAACTAAACATAATTTGAAAATGGAAAAAAAATTCTCACATAGAATTGGCAACTCTTAAGTGCAAAAAGGCAGATTTTAATTGATACTAGCTTTGTCCAGTTGATAACTGAAGGTGTCTGTTGTACACTGTTCCCAAGATTCCTAAATATTTTATGGCTTATATGACTTTAGAACTTGTATTTTCATGATTTTCATATTTTATGGCTTCTGACTTCACGATTCTGATTCCTTGTAACTTTCCAACCCAACTAAGCCTCATCTATCCGTGATTCTGTTTAAGTCTTACTCAGCTGGCTGTCCATTTTATATACACACTCATACATACATATCCTGTGAGGAGAGGAATTTTATATCAATAATTTATATCAATGGTTTAACAGACTGCATATTAAGCAAATTTTCTTATAATTTCTTTGTTTATATCACTGAGCCAAGAAATTTCTAACTCTACCTTTTACAAAGGCTTCATATTTTAAAAAGATTTTATTTATTTTTGCAAGAGAGAGAGAGAGAGGGAGAGAGAAAGTGAGTACAAGCAAGGGGGGGAGAAGGGGGCAAGTGGAGAAGCATACTCCCTACTGAGCAGGGAGCCTGATGTAGGGCTCCATCCCAGGACCCTGGGAATCATGACCTGAGCTAAAGGCGGACGATTAACCAAATGAATCACCCAGGAACCCCCGGTTTCAGATCATTTCTAATAACTAACATTCCCTAGGTCCCCCTTATCCTTCATTTGCTCCTTTTCTCCCCTAAATTCCTATTTATTTATAATGTAAATTGCATTAGCTATCCCTCTGGATCTCTCCCTAGCTCATCACTTAATTCATGCTGTACCTTATAATGCTAAACAATACTTGTTCCTAAACATGAAAATTCTCTCCCTCAGAAGGATTTTTTTTTAGTTTTTACTGTTTACTTTGGGTGCTTAGATGTATTTCCAAAGTTTATACTGTTAAGCTTTGTGATCTGCTAGTATTTGCGTGTTCTATTTCTACTTTGGAACTTGATTCGGTGTTTAACTTCCTTGTAAAGACAACGATGTCTCTCCACATCCAAGTGTTAACTTCTGCATTTCATTCCATTTCAACCTGTCTTACCAATCATCCAAAGGAGTTGATCAGTGATGGTTTAACACAGGTCAGCAAGAATTGCTGATATTCCTGGAGATAATAAGTGCCATCATAATAAGGGTGAGTAAAACAGCTCTTTCTACACAATGCAGTCCTTTCTTATTTAAAATCATATTTTTAAGTAAGTTTTCATTCATTATTTATTTGTGTGAGGATTCAGGGCAATTGCAGTTATGCTCCTGCTCCTCCAGACTATATGAAAAAGGAATCCTTACAAATCTCCACTGGCATGATAGTGTTGGAATTTTTAGTCCACACATCCGATGAAACCAATAACTTGAACAAAGTGATTTAAACCTGACAATGCTAACACTTACTTCAGGAATCTATGTAGTTTATTTGAGCTATCCCCAAAAGACTCTGGGTGACCAAGGTTGTGAACACGTTCCAGATAAACGACCAAGATTTCAAACTGCTGCATCCATAAAGGCCAGAAAAAGAGGAACTAATCATTGTCTGCTTCACCAAAAAAAGAAAAGGAAACAAAAAAGAAAAGAAAAGAAGAAAGTTAATTCATTAAGCCAGGAAACACTGCAAAGCCTTGGGAATTAGAAGGTTGAGATCTATTAAATGTTGTATTTCTAAATAAATCACTTATCAGATCTACATATCAAAAATCTGGGGTTGGTGTTATTTGATCTTCCCATTTCTCATGGTGTGCGGTGAGAATGGATGAGATAAGGTAAAAGATTGGTTTTGAATTTCTTGAAATAAATGTCCTATATCTATTCTAGGAACTATTTCAAGAGATGGATTTCAGAACCCAAAATCTTAAATTGCCTGCTGTGTGACATGCTGCAGCATAATGTCTTAGATTCTTCTCTTTGCCCTGGGGCAGCATTGCCCAATATTTTTTCAGGCTGTGACACAGTTATGAACTTCTGGGGGCACATTGTATAAACAAATAGAACTTCTCGGTTGGAGTTGCCTCAACATTAAGGGAAACTATATTTATAGTCCCTCTACCATGCAAGAGGCATCATATAAAGCTTGTTCCATATATACACTTAGCACTTCCCACAATTCTATGCAATGGGTATTATTTTAGAGCAAAGCAGGGTACAGACTATTTTAATTGTCAAGCTGATTTCCAGCTTACCAGTTACATTACATTGAGAAAAATTTCCTAATTTTTACGACTGACTGTGAGACTGAAGATGTTCTGCCATCTGTCACACTGATAGCTAAGTGCTTACCTCAATTATTAATATACATTCTCTGACAAAGAGGCCAGTCTACCCAGATTGAGATAAGTTCTTTAACCAAGAATTGGTTAAGGTAAAGAATTAGCTAGAACTCCCTAGCAGGATCTCAAGAACCATTTCTCAGAAATGTATTAAATCTTACTTTCTATAGTTCTAAAACTGTAGTAATAATGGAGATGTTATGTGATTCAAGTTAAATCATATACATAAATGTACATGATATAAAAATTAAAACCTAATAGACCACTGAAGCAAGATGGCAGAGCAGTAGGAGACCTAAATATCATCGGGTCCCAGGAGTTCAGCTACATAGTTATCACACCATTCTGAACACCTACAAACTCAAAAGGAGATTGAAGGAAAGAAGAGCAGCAATTCTACGAACAGAAAAGCAACCACTTTCTGGAAAGTAGGACGTGTGGAGAAGTGAATCCAAGGTAACCGAAAGATAGACCGTGGGGGGAGGGGCCGGCTCCCGGCAAACAGAAGAGCAGAGAAGCACAAAATCAGAACTTTTAGAAGTGTGCTCCACTGAGGGACATTACTCCAGAGGCTAAGCGGGGAACGGTGGGATGGAGCCCTTGCAGGGACAGTGTAGTCTCAGGACCCTCAAGGTCACAAAAATACCAGGGGTGCCTGAGAGCAGCAGAGCTCCCAGGTATCAGATCAGGAAAGCTGGCTGCAGAGATGGAGCTGGGAAGTGGGCTCTCATTTTGGGTTTACCTTAAACCATGGTCCAAGGCACATTCAGACCACTGCTCTTTGAGCAGGGACCCCACAAGTGGCAAATTTGGGAAAACTCCTTCCTCCTCCAGGAGGAATGGCAGAGTAGCATGCTGCAGGAATATGCTGGGTTTGGACACTCCAAATGGGCCATGTTCCAGAAAGAGATAAGCTCGGTCACAGGCCAGGTAAGCACGGAGTGCAGCTAGAGACCAGGGGAGATAGGAGGGATTGACTGCTTTTCTCTGACAGTGTATTGAAGATGGGCGGCCCAAGATCTCAGCTCCAACGGGGTGGAGACTGGGAGGCCACCACCTTCTTTCCCATCCTGCAAAGCTGAATGGAAAGCATTCAAAGAACAAAACCTACTGACAGCAAATCCGAGCAGATTACTTAGCCTGGCCCCTGGCAAGGGTGGTGCAACTCCACCTTAGGCAAAGATGTGTGAGAAAGACTGCAACAGGCCACTATCCCAGAAGATCAACAAGAACATCCAGGAAAGACCAAGTTCACCAATCAATGAGAACTGCAAAACTTCACAGGTACAGGAATACAGCACATAGAATTCATGGCCTTTTTCCCATGATCCCTTAGTCTTCCAAAGTTTGATTTGTTACATTTTAATTTTTTCTAATTGTATTTTATTTTTCCTCTTTCCTATTTTAATGTTTTTTAAAACTATATTATCTTATCAATAACTTTTTAAAATCATTTTTTTTTAATTTTTCATTGTTATATTCTATCCCTTCATTGTATTTAACATTATTTTTAGTATACATATAGGTTTTTCATTCTATAAAATTTTTGGGATACAGCTTCTTCTAACATATCAAAATATACCCTAAATCTAGCAGAGGGCTCTGTTCTAGTCTCCAGCCTGATCACATTTTTCTTCTTTTTTTTTTCTTTTTTCTCCCACTTTCTTATCAATTCCTTTTTTAGAATATTTTTTAATTTTCATCTTTATAGTCATATTCCATCCCTTCTTGTCTACACTTATTTTTGCATATACATACTTTTTTGTCTTTTAAAATTTTGGGAGGCAGCTTCTAACAGACCAAAATATACACAAAATCAAGTGTGGCTCTGTTCTATTCACCAGTCTAATATACAGATTATATAATGGTATATATAATAATGTAGATATTATATAACATAGATATATAATTATATAATGTAGATATGTAATATCTACATTATTATATATACTATTATATAATCTGTATATTAGACTGGTGATATTATATATCTACATTATTATATATACAATTATATATACATTTTTTTTCCTCCTTCCTACTCCCCCAATTTCAGGTCTCTTCTGATTTGCTTAGTGTATATATTTTTCTGGAGTCATTGCTACCCCTTTAGTATTCTGTTCTCTCTTCATCTATTCTTATATGCATAAAATGACAAGGTGGAAAAACTCACCTCAAAAAGAAAGAGTAAGAGGCAGCACTAACGGCTTGGGACTTAATCAATACAGATGTTAGTAAGATGTCAGAAATAGAGTTCAGAATGATGATTATCAAGGTACTAGCTGGGCTTAAAAAAAGCATGGAAGATACTAGAGAATCCCTTTCTGGAGAAATAAAATCCCTTTCTAGAGAAATAAAAGAACTAAAATCTAACCAAGTTGAAATAAAAAAAAAAAAACTATTAATGAAGTGCAATAAAAAATGGAGGCTCTGACTGCTAGAATAAAGGAGGCAGAAGAGAGAATTAGTGATATAGAAGACCAAATGATGGAGAGTAGAGAAGCTGACCAAAAGAGACACAAACAACTATTGGACCTGGAAGGGAAAATTCAAGAGATAAGTGATACCATAAGATGAAATAATATTAGAATAATTAGGATCCCAGAAGAAGAAGAAAGAGAGAGAGTGGAAGAATGTACATGGGAGCAAATTATAGCAGAGAATTTCCCTAATTTGGTGATGGAAACAAGCATCAAAATCCAGGCGGCACAGAGAATCCCCCTCAAAATCACACCCCATCATCTAATAGTAAAACTTACAAGTCTCAGTGATAAAGAGAAAGTCCTGAAAGCAGCATGGGAAAGAGATTTGTAACATACAATGGCAGAAATAGTACACTGGCAACAGACCAATCCAGAAACATGGCAGACTAGAAAGGACTGGCATGATATATTCAGAGCACTAAACGAGAAAAATATGTAGCCAAGAATACTATATCCAGAGAGGCTATAGCAAGATGGCAGAGCAGTAGGAAACCCTGTTTCAACTAGTCCCCTAAAATGAACTAATTATCTACCAAATCACTCTGAACACCCATGAAATCAGACTAAGATGTAGGATTATATACTTCTGGATCTCTACAGGGACAGAAGACGCCAGTTGAGGGGTAAAAGAGAGTGGGAATTGGACTGATATTGGATAAAGAGAAGGGGGAGGGAGCCATCAGAAGCGACCCACTGGAAATTACTACTCCAATATGAGAGTACCCTGTGATTGGGGACCAGCATTAACTTGGATTCTGGAAAAAAGCACTCAAAAAGAGCAAAAGATCTTAAGAGGCAACTGGTGGAATCACGCAGTCATGGGCACAGGCCAAAACCCACAGACCCAGGATGGCCACTGCTGGAAACCACCCATGCTAGAGAGAGTGCAGCAAAGCCTCCAGACCATGGTCCCTGAGCCCCAGGCTTTCTACTGCTCACACCAGCACTGGGCTAGGCACCTCTGCATGTGAGGGAGTCTGATGTATGCTCCATCCACAAACTTTTGTAATCTGCATGTGCACTTCATGGCCGGGGACTGAACCACACTGACAGTGCTCTGTGTGGGTGCCAGCCAGTGGGTGCTAGGACTGGCTGAGAGACTGAACACTTCCAGCTTGGGCTTGAAAATCTCAGCGCACTACCTCTGGTCTACCACAGTCCCAGCAAAGGCATCCACTGCAAGCAGGCTCCCTAGACCAATATCACTCGTGGTTTTAGTGGCACAGGGGTGCAGAAACAAGCAAGGGCACTTTGCATGACCCCTCAGATGGCAGATGGGGGCGTGCGCTGCCTGTGAGAGATTGCATGGCTCAGCAGAGTTTGCAAAGGAGGAGTCTGTGTGTTCTTGACCACCAAGAGGGGAGCAGACTGAGTCTTCTCTCCGAGACAGAGGTCTGGGCACAGTTTGCTTTCCATTAACCCTCCAAAAAGCTGCAAAAAGCTGCCAAAGAGCAAAAACCTCCAGAGAACAAAAGCCTGAAAAACCAGTTTCAACAGAGCCCAGCCCATTGATAGGGAGCAGAAGGACTCAACCCAAGCAAGACTGACTGAAAACCAATGCAGCAGACCCTTCCCCCAGAAAGCCAGCCAAAAGAATGAGAGGACAACCACCACAGGATCCCCATGAAATTGTAAAACCCCAATATCAGGGGAGGAAAACACATTAAGCTCCTGGTATTGCCCTAAAATCTGTATATTTCACAAATGCAACATTTTAAATTCATTCTCACTATTCTCATTCTTTTAAATTTTTATAACCTATTTATTGTTATGAGAGGCTCAATACAATAAATTCCATAATAACCTTTTAAATTGATCTTTTTTCATATATATATATCTGTGTTTTTCTTTTGCTTTTCTATTTTTTTAATATACATATAGATATAAGCTTCAAGGTAATCCTCTTTCCCCAATCAATACTACCCCTATATATAAACCAGTTTTAATCTCCCTTTATCTCTGGACAGTTGAGTCCTTTAACACAGATATCAAGATATACCCAGGAAGAATCAAAATAACCTTCCTTGTTCACATTGAGGATTTATAACCACCCTTCCATCTTTATCTTCTGTCAATGTTTCTATTTGTTTTTGTTCTGGTATTATATAAATCTTATACTTGGGCTTCATGTTGCCTGGGTTTTTTTTTTATTCATTTAATTTTGTCAGTTTTTTCATTTGTCCATTTTTGTTTGTATAGCATATAAATCATACCTTTGGGGCTCATTCTCACTGGGTCTTTTCGGGTTTTTTTCTGCCTCTTTCTTTCTCTCCCTATTTTTACCTTTATCTTTCTTTTTTGGTGTGATTTCTGACTACTCAGAAGCATTCCAGGGTGCCCCTTGCCTGGATCACAATTGATATATTCAGCTACAAATCCGCTGAACTACCTCTCACCAAAATGACTAGGAGGAGGAATGCCAGAGGAAAAATTCAGAGACTGTGTCCTCTTCATCAGAGCTATTTGATAGGGACATAAACAGTATGTCAGAAAGTGTATTC
>RCUC01126964.1:0-25429 GCA_003697995.1 Taxidea taxus jeffersonii | reverse complement strand
CCCACAGCAATCACACATATCATAATCATTCTGAGATGCTATTTCTAATCAAAAGATAGTCAAGATGTTATTGTGAAGCATACCTAAATAACAAATCAGTACTTTACACCATTAAGTAATTGGTCATTTACATCACTTAGTCTTGGTTCTCTTCACAAAGTTATAACATTTTCATTAGGAAACTAACGTAGAACATTCATTACTCTCAAGTTCTTCACAATTTTTTCTGTGACTTCATAGTCCTTGGGGATTATTCCTATATCTGTTATGGTAAAGAATCCAAGTAACTAGTGGTCACTGAGATTAGTAACCCTCACCAAGATTTACACTACAATGCATACAGAATATTTTTGAAAGAGGGCACAGTTCCATATAGCTCAACATATATTTCCTTCTACACCACTTAGCAGGATGGGTCTGACCCCCTAATGCATGTTTTCGGCTTAAGGGCAGTGACAAGTAGTCACTTACTTGCCCTTATTGAGATGTCTTCCATGCCCTTCTGTACTTCTCCTAGAGGTCTGGCTTTACTTTATTTGTGAGACAATCCACATATGCTTAATTGCAAATTTATTCACAGATCAGATTTTTTTTTCTCTCTTCTTTGTATCTTGTTCCTCTCATCAACATCAATTTGACATCTGTTTTAATTCCCCTTCATTTTGTGATGTCTTTTGAATAAGATTTTTCTCTATTCAAGGTAGAAAAACATACCTAATATGAAATGTAAGAACATACCCAATATGAAGCTAAGAACATTTGTCTCTTCTTCTAAAACACTTGTTTAGAAATGAAACATTACATATTTGCTGTAAAATGCTTCAGTATAGATGGCTTTACATATGTTTTCATCTGCATCTTTGCACAAATTCTAAAGATGAAACATGTGGTCTTCAAATAATTTTCTCATTAGGAGAAAGCTGATTTTGGCAATGGGCCTTTTTCATTGATTTTTCAAAGTATTTTAGGTGGATTTCTTAAGGAAACACTGCCCTGTGGTTTTAGAAAGTTAGCACAAAAGAGATTAATCATCATAGATGTTCATTTTGATGCATTTTTAAAATAGTTTAAATAATCCCAGCCTGTCACTTTGTGTTTTAAAGCTGCCCAATTATCTTGATAATTGGCAAAAAGGAAACACTAAAAGTTTAGTACTGATGAAAGACAAGTGACCAATTAATTGGATGTGGTAAGGAAAAGACTTATTTTGCATTACCCTTTCATGAAAATCTGAGATAGAATTTATGTTGTTCTAAAGACTGGCTTAATTTGCTAAATGCTTGGCACCTTTAAGCTAAAACCTAGAAAATACCTCTATATATCTTGGTTTTGCTATTCACTGAAAATCTTGAGTTGTGTACTTGGGGAAGTACAGTAATTTCTAGAAATGTTTTATATGCATAAGAGGTGAAAAAATTCTTGAATTACATAATACATTTTTACTAGTCTGTTGCATCTTAAAATTTTTTTTTGAGGACTTTCAAATCTTGTTTGTTTTTCTTTTATTCCCATGTCTTGGCATTTATTGACAAAGATAGTATTTTGGAAAAATTTCTGGCAACACTCAGAGTCTTATTGCCCTGAGAACAGCTTCTGTGAGACTGCTTAGAAATCTTCAGCTAGTTAAGATTGTATATGTATATAATAATATACATTTAAAGATATCTGTCTGATTCTAGTCTTTCCATTTATAATTTATATTCTTTGAGCTTCAGCCAGTGCCCAACTCTCAGCCAGCCCCTGAGGATAATATTTAGTTTGACTCAGAGTAACCTAACATACTTATTGTCAGGTATATGTTTTGCTAATTAAATTTGCACTTCTAATCTAGAGGACTCAAGGGATAAATTTCTTACCCTCTATTTTACTTAGCTTACAACCCCATGGGCAAGAACAGTATCCATTATCTGAATTTTGTCCATGATTAAGATACAGAAGAAACAGTAAAGAGCAGAAAAGGAAATGCTCTTTTGCTAATGCATCATAATATAAAGAGTTATCTTTAAGAGGCCCCCTTTAAGAAATCATCATATTATGCTGAGTATTACTCATGACGTTCACACATTATAAAAAATACTCTATAATTTTAGTTTAAATATCTTGAATATAATTATTTTTGGCTTTTAGCCATTGTCAAACAAAGTTATTTCTTTCTAAGTTATGCATTCTCTGATTAATCAATGGTTTGATTTCCTCAAAAACATTTATTAAACAGTAAGTGATCTGATTATTTTAATTAATATCATTTTGAGTTTTAATCTTCAATAATTTAAATCATCTTATTTTGAGTTTTAATGTTCGATGGATCTAATGATCTCAAATTATTTAAAAATAACACCAATAACATTATTGAGTATGTTTTTGGCAGACACTAAATTCATGTTTATTGAACTCTTGAACAATGTAGATCTGTCCACTTTGTCAATGATTAAGTTATAAGAATCTATAGGATTAATGTTTATAAGAATCTGCCCTTGCCAAATTATAGAAATTGTATAATAGATGATTTTTCCTGTATATTTACTCATTCAATGTCTTTAAACATACCTAAATTTTGATGTATCTGAAGCACCAGCTTTATAATTACACACTTTGATTTTTGTTCCAATTATTTTAGCCTTAGATAATTTATTTCACTTTTTGTCTTCGTTGCTATGCTTTTACCTAGTTTTTTTTTTTTTTTAACAGTGTCATTTCCCCTTCTATCTTTAAGACAATTTCTAACTTGGACATTTCTCCATTTTTTTCCCTTTCTTGCTGCTTTTTAAGTATATTGGAAGTAATGCATTTCTGGAGTCCTTAGCAAATTCTAATGTCTCTGCTTACTTCCAGATATTCAATTTGGCTGCTAAATTTCACTGTATTGCTCTGGGACAAATAATTTTTCTTTGGTGACACTAAAGAATATTCACTCAGACATTTTTATATTTTTGGCTGTTCTTTCATAATAATTTTAATAAAAACTGGGAAACAACTTCAACCCAAAAAAGCAGATGACTCAAAGAGAGACCCCTGGTGTACTAAAAATGCTTTTATATAATTTCTCAGATGGGTGCTATCACTGAGAAGCGCTTTTGTTTCAGCCAGAATGATGATGATAAAGCATGAACACTATGACTCTGAACTTCCTTTGGATAATGCTTCATGACATTTGGAAAATATTTCCTGACATGAAAACTAAAATCAAGACAGAATTTATTAAAAGGCTAGGGTCGCTGGGATGAAAGCAGCATTAACACAATCCTTAAGTACTGTCTTTAAGTCATAAATACCCCACAAATGAAAGAAAGATAATTATTTGAACTTTTCTGAGTTCTAAGAATCTGTACGCAAAATAAAGATATAATTGCATACCTAGTAGTTAATATGTGGTTGTTTCAATGAATAACTCTATTTTCTTAAAAAGCAAGCACATTTACTTAAAATGATAATAAACTTCATACTCTGTATTAATAACTTTTTTGCATAGTAAATGAAGGTTTTAATTTGGTCATTTCATTAGGTAAAACTGGTATGTTTTCAAATGACATCAAGTGAAAAACTATAATGGCTGTTGGAGTTGGTATACGTTGTACTCTAATGTCATGAAAATTAGGCTAAAGAGCAAGATATCAGCTAGCAAATCATTTAAAATTCTAGGGACCACATGTCAGAAATTCAAAGTAGCTGCCAGTAGGTAACTGTAGTACCTCATTTAGTCTCAGAGCAGTGTTTGGTTGGTCCAAAGTCTTCCTCCAGCCAGGAAATTTGACATGTGGGGAAATAAACCTAAATTTAAACTTATTTTACAAGTTTGCAATATAGGGCTTATCACTGGCCTAATCAAACACCACTACTGTTTATAAAAAATATCATGCAGACTTCTCCCGAAATTATTGAAAATTAAATCCAAAGTAACTTCAGAATGACAACCACAAATATTGGGTTTTCTAGAAGATAGACAGCTTCAAGGAAGTTAACTGGTTAAATTTCTAAATCCTTTGCAAGCATTAGACTGTTTTTACTATAATGTTATTATATATTTCACTTGTATATACATATTTATATGTATACACACATATATATTGAGTAAATGCTTAGAAAATTTTACAGCAATTCAGTAGAATATATATATATTCTACATATTTCAGAAATTGATATATTTCTGTTGAAATATATATGTATTTCACATATATATACATATATATTTCACCTCTTCTTCTTTCTTATATGCCCAAGAAGTATTTTGATTTTGAACTTTGCTTTCTTATCTCTTATACTGAGACAATTTTTAAATGTTCCTTTGACATTGAGGTCTGTCTCCAAGTAGATGATGATGATGATAAATAGAGAAATAGAAAGGTGATTGTTAGATAGATAGATAGACAGATGATAGATAGATAGATGAAAGATGATGTTATCTTATAGCTTCTTGATGTTTCTCCTCACACTGCTAATAATTAAGCAAGATAAGTCTACCTAGGCGAATACATTTTTAGCATGAGGTACCAATTTTTCTGAAAATGTGTGATATAAGGGGGGGAGCATAGTGGAATAAAATGGAATGAACTTGGAGTTTGATTTCAACATTTACTTGCTCTGTGACCTTAACAATGTTACATAATCTCCCTGAGATAGATATTTTCTATATGTGAGTGAAGATAGTAACATCTGTTCTATATGTCTAATAGGACCATTTAAGAGAATAATTTATAGCAGCACTTTTCACACTGTCTAGAAGGACCTGAGATCATGACCTGAGCTGAAGGCAGATGCTTAACTGACTGAGCCACCCAGGTGCCCCAACAAGCAGTTATGGTTATTCTTTCCTGCCTTAACCATTTAATATATATTCATACAGTTATTTTCTTAGGCAAGTATGTGGTTTCTTTGTATTAATAAACATCCTATTCCACAAATGTATATACACATGACAAAAACAGGCTCAACTTTAAAAAGACTACTATATTATAGCAAGTATCTTTCTCTCATGTCAAACTGAAATCTTAAATTTACCTATCATGCAAGTTTTACTTATGCAAAAAATTAAAAAAGAAATGAACAAAGACTAAAGTTATCTGTAAAATGAGACTCATAAATTATGTCTAATATGATAAAGGAATGATCTTAGGATAAATTACTTTCATTATCCTTTCAAAAATGTCAACTCTGAACTACTTTGTGTCTTCTACTTCTAGTTTTCTATGTAAGACTCCACAACACCTGGCTATTTTCAACTACATTGATGATACATAATAAAATTTAATTCACTAGTTTTATTTAAAGCTCCTGCATCTCAGTATGAATTTGTAATTTAAATAGTGCTTATGTACCAAGTGTATTTTGGAGAGCATATACCTTATCGCAACAACGTAAGTTGCTATGGGAATGAAATGTGAAAATTTTCATAGTACTAAAGGTAATCTAAGCAAAAGAACAATACTGTTTTCTTAGGAAAAACTGCAATGATGTCATAATATTCTGATGAGGGAGTCCATTCCTTCAATTAATTTTTCCTAAAAAGAATATTTTATAAAATACCACATGATTCTGTGAATCCAAATGCTCACACTAAGATGGGTTAATACTTCAACATGAGGCAACTATGAGTCTGTTTTGTGCATCATTTAATATATATTTATGCAACTTTTGCAGTCAATAAAAATGAAGAATAAAATTATATATTTAGAACTTGAAATAATGTGTAGAGGTAGAAATTATTTTTTAATATTTAGTAGTTTTAAGTATGAGGAAATTAAGGTATAGAAAAGTCAAATACATGGCCTCAAGTCTCTAGCTCACCTGTGGTGAAAAGAATCTTAAGTCCTTGTCTGTCTGTCTGAGGAGGCTTCTTTAAAATCTATGCCACTTTGTGTCCCGTGTAATTATAATACCACCTAGGTTTATACAGCCAATTTCTCTAATGAGTTCAGAGAAAATTTCTGTCTGTTATTCTCTTTACCCTTTCTGTTAATATTTCAAGGAGTTTGAGTTTTATATTAGGTAAGCAGTGGAAACTAAAACAGACTTACTTTGAAAATCGAGACATAGTGATATGGTTATATGAAGTGATTTGTTGAAGGTCCCACAGCAAATCAATAAGAAAACTAGAACTAAAATATGTTTTCCATTTTTCTCTGTGTTCTAATTTTTCATTAGAATGTCCTTCACCAGTTCTTTTCTCTCACAAAGGCAGAAATATTGCGAACAAATGAAGAGATTATTTTCAAAGGATTTGTTATATAGCATCCTGGGAAAGTTAAAATATATAAAGTAAAGTTCAGGGAAATAAATACTCTTTTATACCATTTAAAAATCAAGGATAGAGATAGGTTTAAATTTATAGTTAGAGTAAGCCAAGGACCACACACAATCTGCCAGGCATTACACATAACAGATTGTTAATCAGTTCTTACAGAATAAACAATACATGAGTAGTCTAGTATGAGAAAAACATTTACACAAAATAAATTGTCAATTTAAAAGAACTCACCCATTCATTTATGCACAATACATAGCAGGCAATAAATTAGTTACTCTGCATACAAAGCTCATTTCATGCTCTCAATGAGCTTATAGTCGTGTCAAGGAAACACTCAAGTAAAAAGCCAATTTATTCACAGAATGTAAAGTCTTGTGATCTAGGTGGGCACGGGTCCCTCAGTGAGGTGTCCAAGCATCCTGGAGGGAGCAAAGCCTGATGGATGTTAGGTATTCTGGGAAAAGGTAAATATGTTTATGTCCCAGAAGAAGGCCAAAGGAAGTAATTCACTGGGAAGGAAATGCAAAGTTCAAGAAAAATTTATGTCTCATGGATATTCACACATTGAGTATTTTTCTGAGTTAATTAACTAAAAGATTTTGAAGAAAATTTAGAAAATGTTAGGATTGGCACAATTCATATCAAATATGGTGTGCTGGCAGGCGGCAGCCCTCCCTATGTTTTTTTCTTAGATTTTGAAGCCTGGAAGGCTGAAAATTTTATTTGCTAGACTTCTTCAAAGGTAAAGCCCAAAATGCAAATTAGATCCTACCAATTTAAAGCTGGAACTTGCATGAGATTCTGAAGACAGAATTGAAAGACCCTATTTCCACTGCCTCAGCCGGTCCTGCTAACAGGCATGATTTTGGAGATATTAGGTGTTTTGCCCAAGAATTTGAGTGTCTGGACATTAGCTCTATGGGTGTCAAGAGGCATTGGTAGTGGGCTGGCAGGGATTTCCTGAGCCTTGGACACCATCTGTGGACACAGCCCTCTTGCATGTAAGCAGTTCCCTGAAGATTCCTTGTGCCCTCACACCTCTGATGAGTGTAGGGTGCAGATCCCAGGCCAGCAGAAGTGGTGATGGTGTTTTCAAGAGATTTCCTGGAGGCCCTGTCAAAGCATTGGAGAAGTACCCATTTCCTATACTAAATTGTTTTCCACTTCAAGGAGCTAGAATTGTCTGTTCCTTAAAGATTTACTTATTATTTGAGAGAGAGAGTGAGTGGGAGGCAAAAGGGGCAGAAGGAAAGGGAGAGAGGGAATCCCAAGCAGACTCCCCACTGAGTGTGGAGCCCAATGATGGCAAGGCTCCATCTTAGGACCCTGAGATCATGACCTGATCTGAAATCCAGTGTCAAACGCTCGCTTCACTGACTGAGCTACCCAGGTGCCCAAGAACAGTTTCTTGCAGCCAAACTAGACAGATGCTTGGTAAAACATGGTTTTATGAAAATAAGAATGAGTGAATTTGTCACCATTCCATGGGAAATTTTTATTGTTCCTAAGCATATTGCATTCTTGGCTACTTATATGTCAAACAGGCATATCATTTTCTGCTCTCTAATGCAAAGTTTATTGTCTTTTTTCACCTCTGGTGTTCTCATTTTATAGGACATCAAACATATAGCTGTTTAAGAAATGACTGCTGATCAGATAAAATCAATCAAGTAACAATTTCCTCAAGCTATTAAAATCAATTGTTTTTTTTTCTAGATTTTAATTAAAAAATATCCTGTTTGGTAAAAGTTATCTATAGGTGAGAGTATATGGGCTTTTTCATGTTTCACTTAACAGATATAACCTAGACAATTTCTTAGTGTTCTGCATAAGAAATTGTCTAGTTAATTCTTTCATTTCAAGTTGTGATGTATATACTAAAGAAAAATGATTTCTGCCACACCCACAGCAACCATTCCTTGTCAAATCATGAAGGGGAGTAAAGGAAATTCAGTAGAAGACTGACAATATTGAGGTACTTACCTGTTAATTTATACACTGCTAAATTGGACTTCTAAAAGCATCTGATGATGACTATATAAAGTAATTTCAGCAGAATATTGGTCAAAACATCAAAAAATAATGGCATTTTATTTATTAGTTTTCTTTATTAATAAAATAAGCTGTTTAACAAGTACCAGTTTTACTATTTTATCCACCCAAAATAAGGAGAGTTTAAATCACCACTGGTCTGAGATAAAGAATAATCTATTTTGTTGAGGTACCTGGGTGGCTCAGTTAGTTAAGCATCTGCCTTCAGCTCAGGTCATAATCCCAGGACTCTGGGATCAAGTCCTGAGTTGGGCTCTCTGCTCAGCAGGGAGTCTGTTTCTCACCCCACTCATGCTCTGTCTGTCTTTTTCTCAAATAAATAAATAAATGAAGTCTTAAAAAAAAGAATAAACTTTTTGGGACAGTCAGCCAAGATTATTTCTGTTTATTCTTGATTATGATTATATTACAAATAAAACACAATGTAAAAACAGAAAAGGAATCCTATAAGATTGCACAGATTGTGTTATAATTAATACAGTATCATGGAGAGAGGGTAGGCATATAATTTTCTGCCAGAAACAAATGTCTGTATATGGCCCAAAATATGAATATCAACCTAAGGTTTCAATGGTATCTACAAGTGCACTACCTGGGCTACAGTCTCGTTTTTAACTTACCTATAACCAAAGTAATATAAGTAAAACAAAACACTCTAGGGTTTCAGTGAGAAATGGGGCTAAAAAGAATTCTGCCAGGATCTAGCTGTCTCTCCATAGCTTTCCCTGTACTCTCCACAAAAATCTCAACCAACCCTTGGACTACTTTCAACATAATTTTGTGGGCACAACTATCAACAGCAGCAAGGCCAGTTCCTTGGTCGGGGCTTCATATTTGCTCTGCTGAGGAGGACATGCTCGAGAGATAATGACATCAAAGTCACAGCCATTGGGCTACTCTCACCTGCCTACCTAGGGAATCGAGGCCCATCAGCATATTTGATGGGGAAAAATGTGTTGATGGAAATATGTGGGCACTTTGGGTATAAAAGTGTCAGGGGCAGTGACAGGAAAGAAATTTTAGAAAATAAATAACTCATTCTCTCTCTTCCTTGTTATTTCTGGCAGGTTGAGATCATGGGAACAAACATTTGCACTGGAAATAAGTATGCACTGGGATAGTTTTTAAGGATGGGCATAACTGGTTGAATCTTATTCGTTGGTGAGAATTATTTAAAAATTCTGTGTTTTTGGAGTTTTAGCAATACTATGATTTATCCTCTCCAGCAACATTTCCACCCACATACTTTATTAATATTCATACATTATAGGCTGACTCAAATTAATAAAAAGAAGTTTGTTCCATGGCATCTTCAAGGCGATATGATCTATCAAGTCTGGTAAGTTAACCAAAGGTTTTGATTTATGGAGTGATGTTATAGCCCAGGATTTCACTAGAGGAGGAGAAAATTATAATAATAACAAAATATTGAGGGTACACATAGAAACTACGGGGGCAGAAGTGTGGTTCAGTGACCCACTAATTCAGCACAGAGTCAGAAGTTTGGACAGGTCAGTGCTCAAAGACAGGACAGTTTCCTTTAGCCAAATAAGATGTGAAGACATAGATGCATATCAAATAAGGAAACAGATTCTAAAACATTAACAGGCCTTACTTAATAACTATAATTGCATGTCAAATGACATCATACTACTGATTGTTAGTATGATATTCCAACGTCAGTACAATTATTTAAAATGTGAAAAATATGAATTTATTTTGTCCACATTATGTCAAAACATCTCTTTGTTAGTTTCTTGTAAACTATAGTAAGTGGTTTGTTAAACTACAGACTTTCCAGGCTGTTTCAAACCAGTAAAATGTTATCAAGACTTAGAAAGTCTTGAAATGATGCCATCATCTTGAAGAAACTTCAGGCACTTTTTTGGTTCATAGATATTCACAGAAACATAAAATTATTTGGTCTACCATTTAGTCATTTATGTTTGGTCTAATTGTTCACGCTTTGGTAAATGTACATGAATAAATAAAAATATCTCCTATATGACTTAAATATTTTGTGTTTGCTGTTTGCTTCAACCATACTTTAACACAAATTTAAGGTTTCTCTGACAAGGGGTCCAGATCTTATAGCAGACCCACCTGTTTGTCAGATATTATCATTTTATTTTCCTGATTCAGATGGAATGCTGTTTCACAAAATTCAATTTCTAAAATAGCTTTTTTTTTTTTGCAAATGGTTGGAACCATTTTTATATCTTATCTTGTGTCCATTGCACCATGTGTTATTACACTGTATATGCAATTTATATATGCATTTATTAGGTAGAGTCCAGCAAAAGGAGGAAAAAAGAGAAAGCTTTAAAAGGGCGATTTTCAGGTCCATACTTTCCTCAGAAAGCAATATGGGGAGGGATACTAGACTCCTCGTGAGATTGCATTATGATCTAGTGACCCTGAAAATAGGGTCAGAAGGAGGTCTCCCTGCTAACTGGAAAACTAATCAATATAATTCAATATAAGGACTGGTGCCCCCAAATCACATAACTTCTCTCCTCCTCTGTCCCCCTCCATTATCAACCCTAGACTTCAGCCTCCTCCACCTCATGGTCCCCCCCTCCACCCCATTGCTCACATACCCATAGTCCTGCTAGGCACATGTTAATAAAAAATTGCAAAAGCCTTATATTTTTGGCAAAGTGCATAAAAATCAAGAACTTTTAGCTGAACATCATTTTCATACTCAACTTGTTTGGATTGAGGTTTACTAATTTGAAATCTGAATTAATTTATTTCACCTAAAACAATAATTCGGGAATGTAGATTTTGTTTCAAGAAAAATAAATGCATAGAATGATATTTTTTCTTAATAGATCAATGTCATTGCTTATAGCAATACCCAATTATTTAGACTCACAGCAGGTTACAAACGAAACTTCTCTGTGGATTGGTCTGCATTTGATTCAGATCAGGTACAGTTACTGAGAAGGAGAGCAAGACAAAGGGTAAAAGGTCACTGGTGACTAATTTTCTGAAAACTAGCAGCTTGTGTAAGTAATAGAACATTTATTGCCTTTCGATGTTGTCCCGGCAATGAGCTAGAAAATCCATAAGAATTCCCAGCCCTAGCCTTTATTAAGGCATAGCCCTGGATTAGTTTAATGTGCAATTTAAAGTCACTGCCTGCCAATACTTTGCTTACTTTTCTTAAGTAGGGCCATTTTCCACCTCCCTTCCCCACTGCCCACCATCAACTTGTCAAAAAGGAAAAAAAAATGAGGTTTTCTTAATCGTTTGAGAACGAATTAAGTATTTTTCTAGTCTAAGTTTTACATTTATTTCATCTTATGTAGTGCAGGTCCTGATAAAATGACCAACCCCAAGTGATGTTCTTATTAATTACGGTAAATTCATTAAAGTGCAGAAGATAAGAATTGTTCCCTTTGTGTCATCTGCTTCCTGCCCAGGAGTACCAGACCTCCATATTCCAGTGCTTGTAAAACACATAGGAATCCATTAACTGATTTATTTAGTATTTTAAAATATAATCACAATAACAAAGTAATTTTTAAGACTCAAATTGTTTTTCAACTAGAAACAAACTTTATTTAGAAAGGAAAATTTTTTAAAAATTTCATTTCAATGTTCCAAAATTCATTGCATGCCATACGTGCCCTCCTTAATACCCACCACCAGGCTCAAACCAACCACCCCCCCAAACCTCCAGTTTGTCTCTGAGAATCCACAATCTCTCATGGTTTTTCTCCCCCTCTAATTTCCCCCAACTCACTTCTCCTCTCCATCTCCCAGTGTCCTCCGTGTTGTTCCTTATGCTCCACAAGTAAGTGAAACCATATGATAATTGACTGTCTCTGCTTGACATATTTCATTCAGCATAATCTCCTCTAGTCCCGTCCATGTTGATTCAAAAGTTGGGTGTTCATCCTTTCTGATGGAGGCATAATACTCCATTGTATATATGGACCATATCTTCTTTATCCATTCATCTGTTGAAGGGCATGATGGTTCTTTCCACAGTTTGGTGACTGTGGCCATTGCTGCTATGAACATTGGGGTACAGATGGCCCTAGAAGAGAACATTTTAATATAGGACCACTATCAGATAAGTGGATAAGAAGTATTATTTGAGGCCAAGCACCATGTATATGTTATCCCTGCATCCATTAAAGAAGTTTCTGAAGTAGGCTGCAACATCATCTTTTTAAGGATGAGGAAACTGTAATTCAGGAAGTTTAGTAAACTAGCCAAAGTCACAGAATTAAAAGAATTAGTCAGTTTTAGTGTAACCCAAAGATCCCTGCTTTTTTTATGTGACTCTACAGTCTTCTGGAAGCATCTTGTTCTATATTCTAGAAAATCCTTTGGGACTTCTGATAAGATCTCTTGGTATAAGCTGGGTCATTTGAAACCTCTGAAACATGTTTAAAAATGCCAACCAGTTTTCCATGTATTTTAAATAATACTGAGTCCAAGTTCATAGAAAGTAAAAAGAGAGTTATCTAAATAGCGGGTTTATAAAAGAAACTTATTTTCTTTGGTCGTTAACCCTAGAAAATGAAATGAGGATCAGGACATGGAAGGAGGTACCTAATGAAGCAGAAAAAGAACAAAATTATGCTGATGCTTTTTTGCTATATTTTCCAGATAGAAGTTACTAAATACGTTAAAAATTTTAAAAGCTAGTGCTAAATATTGCTGGAATATTTATTTCAGAGCTAGGTTATTATTTTGATATTTGTTTTGCCTTAATCATGAAACTAACAATGAAATAGCGATCCACTATTAATCATGTTGGTATCCTTGTTACCCCCCATATATAGTTCTTGGAACATGGACGTTACTGCATGCATGTCTGTGATTGTATGTAATGGCCAATGAAATACACACTCTCACCAAAATCCTCATAAATTTGAAAATTGTAACAGAGAATATAGCACAGGACAGAACTATTCCTCCCTCAGTTTGGACTGAGGTTCCAATAAAAGATCAGATGTCAAAATAAGACAAATTTCTAGCATGGAACTTTTAAAATAAATGTTTTAGAACGGGGCAGGAGGAGAGGGTTCCTATCTGAAACACCTCAAGACTAATGATGAGATCTTCCTTGGGAAGACTTAAAGAGCTTGAAATTTGTTCTCTGCTACTGGAAAGTCCAGGGGTCTGAGGCCATACTCATTCCAGAGAAAGTTAAGGCAGGCAGTGTATACAGGATAAAGGAGGCGCCTCTATGTTAGGATTGTCTTGTTCTCTAAGACTTTGTCAGGGGAAAGGCTCTGTGAGCGTTTTCCTTGGAACTGATGTGGATTCTTGAAGGACACTAGAATCTCAGAAGCAGGAAGATCAATGTAAAAATCAGTTTACTAAGATCTGAGGGAGGAGTTACAAGTGACCAGTAGGAATACAAAAGCACTTTCCAGAATCAAGAGATCTGCATGAGAGAAGTATCCCATGATAGGTCCTACCAAGAGCCCAGAAATTTACACTTCAAGACAATGAGTCATATGTAAATATTGGCTAGGTCTCTAGAGAACGAAGCTTATCAAAACAGTACCTCATCAATCAAGAGCTCACTTCTCTACTTAGAAAACTTCCTCTCCAAATTCTGACCTTGAAGGAGTCAGAAACAACTGGTACCTGGAGGGATTGGGAAGGGAAAAAAATAAAGCAGAAGACAGAGAAGAAATTGCAAACACCATCCTGTTCCACTTCAGATTTCCAGTTTGGAGCAGGCCTCAAACTGGGGAAGGGGAAGATTTAATATTGAATTGGTTGTAGAGTTGTTTTTTAAATTTTTTTCTTTTGTACTTTTGACTATTGATTAATATAGTGGACTAGATAAACTAATTACTGAAGTGAGACAGTATTTGTGACATAGTATTAGTATTTGTGAGGACAATACTCTCTGCTCTTAAGTGCCAGACATTCAGAGTCAGAATAAAGAAAGTCTAAGCGCTTTTAACTCACAATCCTGGTGGGTGGATTGATATTAGAACATTGTTCCTCCTAGGTTATTTGTTCGACTACTTCATCAGAGACCGCATTTACCAATGGCTCAAACAAGAGAAAGGAATGTTTTTTTACTCTTTTTGACTGACAAAATCCACTAATGAGAAATTATACTTAGGATAAAATTCTCCAAAATTAAAAGATGTTATTAAAGTGTCCCCTAAAATAAGAAGACCTGATATAATTTAATGTTCAGCAATTGGAGAGTGTTTTAGTTACTTACGGTGCAACCCTTTGGGTAGCTATTATAATTATTTTTAAACTATTGGTGCAAAATTAGAAAACATAATTAAGTATTTTAAAGGCAGACTATGACAACAATGAATTCATTTTTTGCAAAATATGTAGACAAGTTCCAGAAGAAATCTATTTTGAACAGAATCTCTTTTGTTAATAATAATCCATTGTAGAGAATTCTACTTTCTTAATTTTTTCAAGTATTTGATGTTTTCATAATTTATTTTATTTATTTTTTAATTAAAGATTTTATTTATTTATTTGACAGACAGAGATCACAAGTAGGCAGAGAGGCAGGCAGAGAGAGAGAGAGAGGGAAGCAGGCTCCCCGCAGAGCAAAGAGCGATGTGGGCTGGATCTCAGGACCCTGGGATCATAACCTAAGCCGAAGGCAGAGGCTTTAACCCACTGAGCCACCCAGGTGCCCCTGATGTTTTCATAATTTAAAAAAATATTAGATGAGGTAGCTGTGTCATTTATGGTTGCTCCAATTTTTTTTTTTAAGTTTAGTGATCTTTTGGTAAACATTTTTAGTGTAACAATCTTTGTTATCAGCTCCAAATTTTTAATTAATAATTTCTTTAAATTTGGAGGCACCTAGATGACATAGTTGGTTAAACATCTGACTCTCAGTTTCAGCTAAGGTTGTGATCTCAGAGTTGTGGGATTGAACCCCTTGTCAGTCTCTGAGCTCAGTGGATTTTGCTTACAATTCTCTCTCCCTCTCCCTCTGCTCCTCCCTCCTCCCAAAATAAATAAATAAATCTTTAATAAAAATAGAAGTAATCTCTTTAAATTTTTGATTGTTTCTAAAATTGTGATTCCCATACTCTCAATGGAGATCACAAACACAATTATATATAAATTAAATATATTATTTATTGCCTATTAACAGCAAAGCCTTACTATGGTATGGAAGAAACAAAACAAAACAAAACTTGAGTAGACTCATTCCTTACTCCACACAGCTTATAATCCAGAATTAAGACAAACAGATTACTGATAATTCTTCACCTAAAATATGACAAATTGTTAGGGAAATGTTTATTCCCCATGATTCTGATTTCTGTGAGCCACGATTTTCCCTCAACACTGCTAATTATTCTTCCCTTTGTGTTCTTCCCTAGGGTGAAAGAATGAGTTACTAGGTTTGTGAGTTAGGGAAAGAAATTGGACATGAATATCTCAGTCTTTCTCACTTTCCTTAGAGGTCAGTTGCTTCCAAGACCTGCTTCCAAAAAGGCAGGTCTTCTTCAGAGACCTGCTTTTTGTTCAATACTTTCTGTAACTGAGTTGGTAAACCAATATAATTCTGGGCTTCAGTATGAGGAAGCCCACTGTTGCTAAGGGCTCAACTTCCATTCTAGTTGTTATCAGTAATAACATGCTATCATTCTATCCTTGGACTGATTTATAACTTAGGCAACAGAGAAAAAAGAGTTTTGGGTTTTTTTTAGCCCCTTTGAATCCCAGCTTCTAAAAGAGTGGACCCAATAAAACATAACGGGAATTCAGGTAATGAGAAGATTTTTGCTGCATCAGGAAATATTTAGTGGAGTAGATAACACTTTGGTTATTTTTAAAGTTTGTATAGATATCTGTCTTACTGGAGGGACAGTGGGGGATACAAGAGGTAATAAGTATGACAAGATGTCACAGAGATAGAGGAGATAAACATAGTTTTCATCTGAAGAAGTCTCTGGCTTGTCTATAAAAGTTGTCTGTTCATAAACTATGTTCCAGTTAACTTATAAAAAATACCGTTGGTGGATTTTTGGCTAGTTTCTAGTTTTTGACTAGAGCAGAAAGTGCTTCTATGATCATTGGAGTGTATGTCCTTAGGTGAACCTATGTACACATTTTTGATGGTTATATACCTAAGAATAGCTAGGTCATGGGGTACAGATATGTTCAATATTGCTAGATATATTTATTGACTATTTTGGTATACTTTTTTGTAGAGTGTATGTTTAGAACCTTGACATTTCTATTGCTTTTCTGTTGGTTTTGTTTTTTCCCCATTGACTGTAGGAATATTCCATTGTTGGAGGACTTCTAAAAATTATATTAGAGGGATTGTAAGAACTATGAGATTTGCTTGAGATTCCACAGAGTTCTGGGAAAGAAAATGTCAACATAGAGAGTTCAACAAGGAGTGGTGAGAAAGAATATATTTTTTTTTCCATGCTTGAATCTTACTGGGCCCACCTCATTTAGTGAAATAGTTATTCTTGTACACATTTATATTTATATTAAACATTTATGAATATATACATATATTGTTTATTTACCAAAATGAGTTTGTATTATATAAACCAACTACCTTTTCAGTTAATTTACATTATTTTATCTCTCCAAGTAAATACACACAGACATGTCTGGCTTTATCATAATTCATGCAACCATTCTCTTACTGGTGACAATTTATGTTGCTGGCACATTGTTGTCCTTACAATGTTGCTATAAGCATTTTTGTAGATATACCCCTATATATACGTGCGTGCTTGTGTGTGTGTACCTGTAGATATATGTGCATATGTACATGTATACTAGAGATATATGTGCAAGAATGTAGCAACAACATACTTTTATTGTTGTTGTTCATTGATATAGATTAATTTCCCTAAATCAGATTACTTTATCAAAATTCATATCAGTGATGAGGCCCTTGGCTCAGACATAGCGTTTGAGTATTCCAGTTACAGAGTGCATTTAGCCTCTTAGATATTATTAAAAGAATAAACTGAATAGCTCTCACAATGATCAGTTCTCGTAAACTTTCTGATTTTTCTCCACATGCTCATTTTTTATACTTGTCTACGTTTGAAAAGTTCTTTGAGATTGCGTTAAATCTGAATTTTACTAGGGCTGAAGATGCATAGTTTTGCTACACATTAGGAATGCATCAAGTGTGGGCTGGCAGCAAATTTACTCTTCTTAAATTATTTCTAGGTTGAAACATATAACATAATGACAACAGGTTGCATTTGTTTCTGACTTGACAGCTGGTTCAGAATGGTACTAGCTAGAAGATTCACTTTAGAGTCAGACCATATCTACTCATCAGGATTTTTTTTTCTTTAATGCAGGCAAGCATTACATTTTAAAACTCTGTATTATTCAACCTTTATACTTTTCCAAATTTAATTAGAACAAAATTTAGCATGAGTTACCTAATAGGCATATCCCATAGATATTTTTTTTATTTAAGCCTTCACTTAAATAAATGAATAAATAAAATTTTCATGAGTAAAGAAGGAAAACATAGAACAAGACATTTAGAATATTTAAGTAGCTCTCTTTGAACTCCAGAACAATATATTTTCTAGCTATTTTTTTCCAAGTAAAGTCAAATTCAACATGTTCATAGGATTTGCAGGCATCACTTCCAAACCTGGTCATTTTCTGGTATTTCGCCCACAGTTAATGGCACCTCCATCCATTTAGCTTCATAAGCTATAAATATGAAGGCTATTTTTGACAGCTTCTTCTTTTTTTCTTTCTTTTTTTTTTTTTTTTTTACTTTCTGTGCTAAGTTTGTCATCAAATGCTGTTGATTTCACCCTTGGAAAATCTCTTGAATGTGGGAACTTCTCTCTATTCCTGCTCTTTTCTACCTTGATACTATCAGTCCTGGTTCATCTTGGTTCATCCAAATCCTGTAACAATCCTGGTTCATCCAAATCCCTTAAACTTATTCTGTACAATATAGCTGAAGTGATCTTTTGAAAGTATAACTTTATGTTACTTCCATCATTAAAACCTTTAAATGGGTTCCTTTTGATCTTATGATAAAGGCCACAATTCTTAATATAGCCTGCAGGGTCCTGGGTGACTTGGCCCGTCTGTTCCTCCAATGGCAATTTTCACCAAATCTCCTTTTCTTCCTGGTGGTTGTAGCACATGGGCCTTCAGTCAGCTTCTTGGAACATACCAAATTCCTTGGGTTCAGGGCTTTTACACATGCTATTTCTACCCCTGGAAAGATCTCCTTCTTCCTATCTCCCTAAACCCCCCCATCTATTAACCTCTATGCATCTTTTGTATCTGGACTCAGACATTACATCCAAGTAAGACTTTTCTAACCCTCCTAAACTAGGTCAGTTTCCTCTCCTAGGACACCAACACACACAAGGTAAGAGAGAGGTCTTTTGCCTAGTCCATCCTGGTAATATAATTGATGGGTGGAGGACAGATTTCCACTGCCAACTTCCTACCATGTATGCACTGAATTTCCTTCTACATTATGGAAAGGGTATGTATATTTGTTTCTCTTTCATAAGTACTCTGGGCATTGAAAATTAAAACACATGAAACTAGCTTAACTCCTAGCACTATTTCGTTTCATACATATCCTCTCTTTCTTTTAAATTTTGCCAGTCATTAGTGTCCTTTATAAAATATCAGCAATTTTTAAATGTAATCAGTAATTCTCACATTAGTGTGAATCACATCGTTTTTCTCTGGATGGCATGGGGCACTAAGAGAGCTGAGCCAATGAATAGGAGAAAAGATGAGATGTCAGAAGACTTCAAACTGCAGAGGAACAGAGAAAGAGATGGATATACCACAAAGATAAAAGTGATTATTTCAAATTCCTGTCTGGGTTTGTATACCCTTAAGCTAGAGAATCTTCACCTAAAGTCTTTTTTCTCTAGTATTGTCCAAGATTAGTCTCTTTCTTTCACATGGAAAATCCAGATGTATTTGTTTCCTCTCTAGATTTGTTGTGTATTACAGCTTGTATAAATCAACTAATTTCCTATTTTGGTAATGATGCCTACATTCTAAGATGTGAAGTAAGGTGTGCACATGCATGTGTGTATATGTCTGCAATTGCACCTTAAATTGGTGAAATATAGGTGGGATTTTGACAACCTACTCATGTTTCACAGAAAATTGTTTTGAGCACAATTTTCTCCACATGTGCTGTCAATTTCAATTGTTAACTCCTGATATTGAGAGAGACTTAAGAGAAGTAAGACAAAAAAAAAACCTTATCATACAAATGAAAAAGAAACACCCACATAATTTATATGAAAATGGGCAAAGAACATAAACTAACGATTTACAGTAGAAGAATCCTAAGTGATTAATAAACATATCAACAGACATCATTAGTAAATTGGAAATTCAGGTTAAGCAGTGTGATACCCAGTAGATTTAAAAGTCTGACAATACCAAATACTGTTAAAATGTAAAAGAAAACATGGTTTCATATTCACTCAGTGGGAGTGAAAGTTGTTACAACAAATTTGGAGACTTATTTTCCAATATCTGATAAAGTTGAGAATTTGCATCACTAAAAATACAGCAATTCCACACTTACATTAATACTCTAGAGATAGTTTTTCTCTTAGAACTGTAGACAAGGAAACATACAAGAATGATCACAATGGCCTAGTCTCTAATAGCATAAAACTGAAAGCAACTGCAAAACTGATGGCAAATGGTGGTATAGTCACACAACCAAATGCTTTTCAGTAATGAAAATGAATGAAGTAAACTCTGTGTATCAAATAGATTAACTTCCCGAGGATAATGTTGAGTGATAGAATAACTTGTGGAAGTTTTTTGAAATGCCGGGCAATGGTACATGTTGTTCCCAGATATAAGCATGTGTAGTCAAAGTTTCAAAAACATGGGAAAAAGACAATGACAACTTTCCTATACTAATTATCTTCAGGGAAAGGAGGGAGAGGGAATACAAAAGGGAATTCAAGTTTACTTTAATATTTTATTTGTTAAAAATTTTAACTCAAAATGTTAGAAATTTCTAATAGCTAAACCACAGGTAAAGTGTGTTGGCAATATGTAGTTCTCTACAATCTTTTTATGTTTAATATACCACACAACAAAAATATTGTAAAGTATATTATCCATGCAGACTTAATGTTTCCATAACATGATGCATAATTGTCGGTTATAGCATTCATCAGCTTCCATTATAGTACATCTCGTTAAGATGCTATCAGGATTGTTTAATTTTTTTTCATAGTGCTTGTGAATTTATTGCCTCAATATTTGTTGTTGAGTAACTCTAACAAGTTCATTATAATATTAGAAATGCATGTAAAATTAATAGCAAACTGGGCAATATGATAGTAAGGAGATCATAAGAAGGCAAGTGTGTCTCTACATGAGGGTTTTCTTCTTGCCTCAGCCTCCACCTCAATTATAGGATGTTATTTCATGGCACTGACTTTTGCTGATGGTATGAGATGATTTCACAAAATATCATGTACTTGTGCACATATAAGCAAGTTATGCAATGCAGCTCATGGTCATGTTTCTAAATGAATAACCAAATATTTTCATTGCATTCTCTCTATATATTTTTCCTGACCAAGGCCAAAGTTATTTTAGGAGTAGTAGGAAATGAAGAGGTCCTCAATCATTTCTTTCTGTATGTCTGCAAGTAAAATTGAGTTGTGATCATGATAAACTATGCATATCAATTAACTCTTTTACATTCTACATTTTATGTATCATTTCTCAAATCTCTGTAAGACAACTTGTGACAAGAAGCTCTAGTTTGATATCACTTTTCTTATGATCAGATAAGCTTTTGTTATAGTAATAAACAGCAAGTTCTGATTTTTCAATTTTTATTTATTTATTTGTTAGATTTATTTGTTTATTTTAGAGAGAAAGAGTGGGGGAGGGGCAGAGGGAGAGGGGGAGGGGCAGAGGGAGAGAGAGAGTCCTAAGCCTACTCCATGCTGAGCACAGAGCCAGACACAGGGCTTGATCTCACAACACTGAGATCACGACTTGAGCTGAAACCAAATGTCAGTTGCTTAAGCAAGGGCACCACCCAGGTTCCCCTTGTTTTGAATTTTTAAATCACAAGAAAAACATTGGATATTATTATTAAGACAGAGTACAAACAGCATCATTCCAGAAAATAAAAATTTTGTGGAAGGACTGGAGTCCTTCCACAGTCTGAAGTACACTGAGATCCATGCATCATTGGCATTGGCCATGATAACTCCAAGATGTTCTAATAAGGCTCAAGCATTTAGAACCAACCGTGGATCAGCAACATATCTGACTAACCCAGAGTAGAGCAAATTCCCACAGGTTCTGTCATAATATGATCTTTGTAAATATACTCAATCAGAAAAATCATATTTTGAAGAATAATTTTGTTTCCCAAACTGGAAACCGATCCTAGGGCTAAAAATAATGACTTCCAAATAGTGGAATATTCTTCAAATAAAATATTAAGAGAAACTCAACATGCAAAATGGGTTAAAGATACACAAATATGAATGGAGATAGTAGAACACCATTTACCAAAAATGACATATCCTCTTTGAATATGATTTAGAGGAGCAAATTACTAAATCACTGGCCTAGAGTTTGTTTCTTGTAATAAAGAAAAAGCTTTAATCGGACTAGTCCTCCCACAAATAGCAATGATAAACTCTGGCCAAAATATAAAGACAACTCTTCAAAGGTATCAAAGTCTGGCAGAAACTGTGTTTTGTGTAATTTTAAAAGAAGAAACCCATAATGGATGAGACATAAGATGTACATGGCTTTTCCTGTGAGGGCACTTCACAGCACACGTAGATGAAGCACCTAGAACTTAAACAGAAAAGCACAGTTTTATTCACCATAAAAGTGAGAGGAGATGTTCACAACTGTAAGAGCAGTTAGAAATTATGAGAGGAAATTCTAGAGATGAGGGAGTTACAGAGGAGAGAGCCCCAAAATGTGTGTATAAGTCCCCTGAAACTATGATTTGCCCCAAAGCTATGCATTCCTGGGCAATAATCCAAGAAGTCTGGAGGAACTAACCAGATTTTTTAGCAACTGCCTGCTGTAAAGGAGACAGAATTTGAAGTCTGAATCCTGCCAAATTAGAGAAGCTTGGTAAGCACACTGTGCTTTCTGCTGAAAATTTGGAAGGGCCACATTCTAGAAGTAAAAACTACATCCCAGGAGTAGGGGATTTTCTCTTGGACTATGATCAAAACCAGGGACCCAATTTAATAAAGCTTAAAACCAAGTATCCACAAGTTCAAGGCTATGTGCCAGTAATTTAATGCCTTTTAGAACAAAATTCTTCAGAGAACAAGAACATAATCAAGAATCTCTATAAGGTATCACCCACAAGGTCCTGTACATTATTAAAAAACTGCTAGATATGCAACAAAATGGAAATATGTGAACCATAGTCAAGAAAAAAATCGGTTACTAGAAACAGTTTTACAAACATCCTGAATGCTGGAATTCACAAATATACATTTTTAAATATTTTTGATACATATTTTATAAAACTTAGGGCAAAGTGGCAAAATTGGTAAAAAGATGAGAATTGTCAGGATATACTTGGAAGATATAAACAAGATCCAAATGGAAATTACTAAACTGAAAAATATGATATATGAAAAAAAAGTTATTGTGTGAGATTGACAGTAGATTGGAGAGAATAAAGAATCAATAGACCTGAGGACAGATTTTAAAAATCACACAAATTAAAGCACAGAGAGATAAAAATTATTACAACCAAGTCTAAATGCCTTGTGAGGTAATATTATATACTTATATAATTGTATAATTATGCATTTGTATGATTAGTGTCCCAGAAAGTGGGAAGAGAATGAATGATGCAGGAAATATATTTTAATAAATATTGGTCAAAATGTTTCACATTTGATAAAAACACCATCCCAAAGAGCCAAGCAGCTGGGTAATTTATAGGAAGACAAATTAAAACAAACAAGAAAACAAACAAAAACAAAAAACCGAGATCCATAGACTATAGTTAAATTGCTAAAAACAAAAATGAAGAAATAAATTGTAAGAGCATCCAGAAGAAAGGGACAAATTAAATTCAGGGAAACCAAGAATAGAATTATTGTAGCTTCTCATCAGAAATAATGCAGAGCATAAGGAAATAGAATGACATATTTAAAATACAGAAAAAATAGAACTTATCAGCATAGGATTATTTACCATGAAAAAAATTGCCTTCAAAAAATTAATGTGAAATAAAACATAATTTCAGATTAATGAAAGCTGAGGGAAATTGTCAGCAACATATGCACATTACAAAAAAAAATACCAAAGGATGTCTTTCAGATGGAAGAAAATGACACAGATGGAAAATTTAATTTATAAAAAAAATCACTAAATAATAATAAAATATTCCTTTCTTAATTTTCTTTGAAAACTCAACTGCCTATATAAAGCAAATGTATAACAAAGCATATAGGGTATATAACATGTAGAGAAACAAAATAAATTGCAGCAGCAACATAAATAATGAAAGGCTGTGAAAGAGAAATATAGCACTACTATAAATTTCTTATATCAAATATTTGGTGCTATAATATTCTTACAATACTGTGATAGGTTAGGATTCAGAGTGCAATTTGCAGAAAAAATCACTAAAAATAATACAGAGATATAGTTATAAAGGTAATAGAGAAATTTAAGTGGAATAATAAAAAAAATACTTGATGCATCCAAAATAACATGGGAAAGAAAAGCAAAACAAGAAAGAAAAAAAGATTGGAATGGGCAAATAGGAGGCAAATACAAAGACGGATTATAAGAGAGGTACTAAATTTAAGGATACCAACGAATAAATTAAGATGATGCAAAAGATATGCCTTGAAAAAAATATACTCATGAAAGATGAATTGCCTATGTTTATATCAGACAAAGTAGTCTTAAAAAAGACATATGACCAGGGTGCCTGGGTGGCTCAGTGGGTTAAGCCTCTGCCTTCGGCTCAGGTCATGATCTCAGGGTCCTGGGATCGAGTTCAGCATTGGGCTCTCTGCATGGCAGGGAGCCTGCTTCCTCCTCTCTCTCTCTGCTTAAAATAAAATAAAATAAAATAAAAAATTTTAAAAAAGACATATGACCAGAAAAGTTCATTTTATAATGATTAAGTAATCAGTTCTTTACTAAGACTCCTAAATGTTCATATACCTTATCACAATGCTTCAAAGTACATCAAACAGCAATCCCTATCAAAATAATAGCAGCCATTTTTACAGAGCTAGAACAAACAATCCTTACATCTATATGGAACCATAAAAGACCCTAAACAACCAAAGTAATTCCGAAAAAGAAAAACAAAACTGGAGACATAACAATTCCAGATTTCAAGCTATTTTAGAAAGCTGTAGTTATCAAGACAGCATGTTACTGGAACATAGGTCAATACAGCATACACAAAAATAAATAAAAAATGGATGAAAGACCCAAGTGTGAAATAGGAATCCATCAAAATCCTAGAGAAGAACACACGCATCAACCTCTTTGACCTTGGCCACAACAACTTCTTGCTAGACACACCTCCAGAGGTAAGGGAAACAAAAGCAAAAGTGAACTATTAGGACTTCATGAAGATAAAAAGCCTCTTAACAGCATAGGAAGCAAGCCACAAAAATAAAAGGCAGCCTTTGCAATGGGAGAAGATATTTGCCAGTGATACGTCTGATAAAAGGTTAATATCCAAAATCTATAAAGAACTTACAAACTCAACACCCAGAAAACAAATAACCCAGTTAAGAAACTGGCAGAAGACATGAATAGACATTTTTTTCAAGGAAGACATCCAGATGGCCAACTGACACATGAAAAGATGCTCAACATCACTAATCATCAGAGAAATACAAATTAAAATCACGATGAGATACCACCTCACACCTGTCAGAATGGCTGAAATTAACACCACAAGAAACAGCAGGTGCTGGCGAGGATGTGGAGAAAAGAGAACTCTCTTGCACTATTGGTGGGAATGCAAATTGGTGCAGTCACTAGAGAACAGTATGGAAGTTTCTCAAAAAATTAAAAATAGAACTACCCTACTATCCAGCAATTGCACTAGGTATTTACTCTGGGATACAATAATATAGATTTGAAGGGGCACATACATCCTGATGT
>RCUC01126963.1:0-12935 GCA_003697995.1 Taxidea taxus jeffersonii | reverse complement strand
GACAGTTACAAAGAAGAGGGGTAACCTTTATTTATGCTCCCTTCCCCTCACTAACCACAGTCTCCTCGGGTCCTCAAGGAAGCAGACTCGTAAAGAAACAAGACACCAGAGACGAGTGGGGAGCACAACACTGGTGTCCCTGAAAACTACCCTGTGAACCACCAATTTTTTTTTTTTAATGTCAAAATAGAACACCAAGAAAGCCATACGGTGACAGAAGCAAGCAGGGTTTGAGTTTTTGCTCTCTCCCAGTAGAGGTGTATCACAGGGAAAATACATAGGGAAAGGACATAGGGGAAAGGTATGCTATTTTGTGGTGGAGAACTTCCTTACTCAGATTCTGATTTACCCTATCTTACAACTCTTCAGAACACAGCAATCTGCATAGGGCTAGGCACTCCTGCTCTCTGGAAAAGTCGGGACAGGCCACCTCCCCAGTTACCAGAGGGGAAACATCAGGGACAGACAAGGTTCCTGGCAAGGTCAAGCCTCAGGAGGGCTCAGGTGTTGGTCTCTAATTCAAGTAAAAAATTCTTACCTACAGACCAGTCTCGTGCACAAGAAAACATTACAAAATCCCAAGAGAACACTCTAGAGCTGGGACTGGCAAACTAATGTCCACAAGCCAAAGGCGGCCCCAAACCGCTATGTGTTAACAAAGTTTTACTGGAACACAGACACACCCCTCCGCTTCTGTATGCTGTATGGCTGTGTTTGGGCTCTGATGCAGAGCTGAGTGATTCCAACCAAAAGCATACAACCCACAGAGCCTAAGGGGCCCTTCGCAGAGAAAGCTTGCTGAAACCTACTCCAGAGCCCCACACAAGGGGTGTAAAAACAGCCAGGTTTTAGGTCAACGACAGCTAGTTCAGCACCTCCACTTTAGAGATGGAGAAACTGAGGCATGGAGAAGAGGAGGTGACCTGCCAGGGTCAGACTGCCAGAAAGACGGAGGGGTGTCTCCTGCTTTTCAACCTAGCACTCCTCTGAACACAATATAAAACACCAGGGACAGGACACCACGCCTGGATGGTTCAAAAGGTGGCTGAGCATCCGACTCGGTTTCGACTCAGGTCATGAACTTGCAATCCAGAGAGCCAGTCCCACGTGGGGCTCCTCCTTGGGAACCAGAGCTCTGCGGGGAGTCTGCTTGGGATTCTCTCTCTCTCTCCCTCTGCCCCTCCCCCATCACGTGTTTTCTCTCTCCCTGCCTAACAAATAAATAAATCTTAATTAAAAAAAAAAAAAAAGAAAACACCAGTGACAGGAAAAAATATAAACAAAATTAAATTCTACCAAACAAATATTAATACTTAGCCCAGGGTTAATATCAGCAATGTAAAAAAATGGGGAGGGGGGCGCCTGGGTGGCTCAGTGGGTTAAAGCCTCTGCCTTCGGCTCAGGTCATGATCCCAGGGTCCCGGGATCAAGCCCTGCATGGGGCTCTCTGCTCAGCAGGGAGCCTGCTTCCTCCTCTCTCTCTGCCTGCCTCTCTGCCTACTTATGATCTGTCAAATATATAAATAAAATCTTTTTAAAAAAATGGGGAGGGGAAGGACATGGGATGATGGTCTAAGCAAATTCATACTCAAAAGGACAGACTGTTTTGAGCCCTTTAGAAACACCCCTTCCACTGTTTCCCCCCGTTCTCTCTGCCTGCCTCTCTACCTACTTGTGAGTTCTCTGTCAAATAATAAATAAATAAATCTTAAAAAAAAAAAAAAAGATTTTTTATAAATGGAAAAAGGGGCACCTGGGTGGCTCAGTGGGTTAAGCCTCTGCCTTTGGCTCAGGTCATGATCCAAGGGTCCTGGGACTGAGCCCCACATCGGGCTCTCTGCTCAGCAGGGAGCCTGCTTCCTCCTCTCTCTCTCTGCCTGCCTCTCTGCCTACTTGTGATCTCTCTCTCTGTGTCAAATAAATAAATAAAATCTTTAAAAAAAAAAAAGTTTTTAGAAATAACCCTTCCACATATCCAAAGCACATGTGCTAATTGCAAATCCTGCCCTCTCCCTCCCCAAGCAGACAGCCACTCCTCCTTGCCACAGCAACAGTGAACTTGGTAGTACTGAACCGAATTGGTCTTTTTTACCAGTTTTCTGCAATTCCAGCTTCTCTTGGTTCTCACACAACTCTGCCCTGGAGGAGACCAAATTAGTGAGGTTTGTGCTCATTTTAACACTCTAATAATTAAGACCTCTCCCAAAAGGAGTGCCCAGCACTCTCCCCAAAATAGCTGTGGACGACAGGGCTGAGAGGGAGATGAGATGGAAGAGATCCAGGCCCTCACAGAGGGGACAGGGGGGAGGGTCAGAATCCACATCCGCCCTTTCCAGAGCTTTCCTCAAACCAGCACCAGGGAAAACACTGGACAACGTGAACGGCGCATGGAGATGAAGCAATATGACCAAGTGAAAATTAATGAGCTGGTGTGTTGACAGAGGCTCCATTGTGCCGCACGGTGAAGCAATCAAAGGGCAAGGGCATCACACACAATGTTGAAAGGGCCTTGGCAGCCACAGGTATGAGAGGGGAGGACATGCTCAGTCGTGTCACCAACATGGCTCCTCCAAGGAAGGAATGCATACTGTGTGCGTGTGTAATGGCTAGTACAAGACAGCTCTGGAAGTCAATTTTCTTTTTTTTTTTTTTTTTTTTACTTATTCATTTTGATAGACAGAGATCACAACTAAGCAGAGAGGCAGAGAGAGACAGAGGAGAAAGCAGGCTGTCCGCAGAGCAGAGAGCCCGATGTGGGGCTCGATCCCACGACCCTGGGATCATGACCCGAGCCGAAGGCAGCGGCTTTAACCCACTGAGCCACCCAGGCGCCCCTGGAAATCAATTTTCTTCAATGAACTTCAAAAAAGCAATGACCGAAATACCAAGAAGGCTCAACTGTTTGAGACGCTAGAAGGATCACGACGGCGGGTGATGCTTGCCTAGGAGCCACTGAGCAGCCAGAGAGCCGGGCAGGCAGGTTGGGAGTCGTCACTCATCAGGTGGATGCCAGGAAGGCCAAGAGCTTCCCCTACTCAAGGGACAGAACAGGGGCGGGAGGAGGCCCAACCACCAGGGATGCTACTGGCTCTAGGTGCTCCCTTATCTGCTTACCATCACCCTATCCTGGTGTGTCAGGAACGGACACTCCCCCCGCCCGCACACCCTGCCATTCCCAGCTCTGCCAACAGCTGCTTCCCCCACCGCCCCCAGCCCTGCTGGCCTGGGTTGCTCCACTCCTCCAGCCAGACTCTCCTGGAAATCCAGCAGCCTGGGCCACACAGCCGCTGAAAGCACGGAATACCAAATGCCTCAGCTCCAGTCCTAGCCCAGACACTGACCAGCTTTGTGACCCCCGGGTGGGCTGCTTCCCCTGTCTGCCTCAGACCCCTCACCTGGAATGAACGCTACGCTTCCGGCCTCAAGGTTCCTAGCATGTCGGTTTACATGGAATGATGTGACCAAGTCAAGGCAACATAAGCTCGTACTACGAAGGCCCCTAACCCCTCCTTCTGAGTGGGCACTTCCCCCAGAAAGCCCTCCCTGACTCCCTTTTGTGGTTTAACTGCTCTGCACTGGCACCAGGAGCCGCATCTGCTGCTAACACCTCTCTGGTGGCATTTATAGCTGACTTATAGCTTATTTTGTATTCATGGCTATTTATATCACTGTCGTCCATGTGACTCTCAATCAGGCAGAGTACTAACTACACCCGTTTCCATAGCCTGCAACACTGGGGCACCACTCAGGTAGCCTTCTCGTACCTTCATCTGTGCCATACACACTGGGCCATGACACTGCTAGCTCATAATTCTCTCAAAACCCCCGTGCCACTCCGGACTGTTACTCTAAGGATAGAGATGAGGTATCCGACACTTACTCTCTCTTGGATGCGCGGCTTACCCAAGTTACAGACTGAGTTAGCACGCTGCTGTCTAATTCGGGTTTGCTGAAATTAAAGAAACCGAGCAGGCACACAATAGGGCCTCCGGTCAGAATCGCAATGGCCTTCAGGGCTGAACCAGAGCAGATATTAACACATGTAAATGCACAGAAAAAGGACAGCAAGGGGCGGGGAGATGCTCTTCCCATTTCATTTCATATACCTCTGTGTTTTAACAATATTTAACACCAGAACTACTTAGGTACCAATCACATAATTAAAAATTAAGCATCGTGTTGCCCTCATCTCCTACAAGACCTTGTAACCACTCAGATTCTGTTCTAATAAAACGTTAGAGATTCCTGGACAGAATGCTTGCTGTAGTCCAGCTTTGAGTTCGACAGACCAGGCTGCCAGTCCGAGTGCTGTGTGACACTGTTCAAGGTACCAGAACTCTCAGGGCCTGGAATCCCTTGAGCAGGAAGGGAACTTGACCTCCTGCTCTGGGTTTTCATGAGACTCCGGTAACATGGTATGTGGTTCTGATGTGGTCTGCACACGGGAGGCCCGAGTATGGCAGCCTCCCCCGTGGATTTGAAGGATTCATTCTAGTCCATATCCATAGGTCGGTCCTTCTCCAAAATGATCTACGTGGGCAAAAACAGAATGCCACCAACCACCGCTGCCCATAAACCCTCACCCACGAGACTCCCCTTCTGAGAAGGCCGGCCACCCTCCAGGAGCCAAGCAAGAGCCAGGCTATAAAACCAGCGATAGAAACCTTCTTGCAAACGAGGCCCCCGATGCCCCACGGTCTCTGTCGTCCCATCTGTGCCTCTTGCACAAGGTTTCAGGGACATAAAAAGCATTCAGATAAATGGGTCTCCGCTACCAAGCTCTTACATGGGGAAAACATCTAAATCTAAATCAATTAATATGTATGAAGTCCCGGCAGCTGGAGCCTTCAGCAAGCAGGGGGAGAGGAGAATGAACGAGGGGCCAGGTCCCAGCCCTCCAGGGCCAGACTGGCCGGACAGGGCAGCGCAGCCCACAACATGAGGCCCTGCTCGGACTTCCCAGGTGCTGGTTACCAAGGTCAAGGCTTCCGGTGCAGTTGGCGTCTTCCAACACTGCTGGTTAGCACCTTTGCCGGGAACTGTGTGGGCAAGTAAGACTCAGAAGCCTGTGAAGCAGTGTGGTGCAGACACGCTTGTGTTTATACAGTGTGCTGTAGATACCACGTGACCCAACCATTCCACATCTACGAATGCCATCCCATCAATGGGCACAATCCTTTAGCCACGAGGATGTTCATCACAGTGCTGTTTACAGTATCAGAAAAATGGAAACAATCCCAACAGTTCCCTAGTGAGGGTCAGGTAAATTGTGTCACACCTTAGAAGGCTTTAGGTGATCACTGAAAAAGACAGCAAGTATCTAATGACACGGTTGGGCAGGGGCTTTATGGGGGCCATTTGTCGGACACCCAACCAGACACTTCATGAAGAACAGACAGCCCTGAGAGATGGAGAGGCTATGCCATTGTCCGGGTCCGGGGAAAAGGACTTGTCCTTCAACTGACAATTGGACCCACAGTTGTCCTGGGGAGGGGTCGGGAATCCATCACCAACTCACAACCCAGTCACTTCCTACCTGCAGTATTTCTTTCTTTAGAGTGGGAGGAGGAGCAGAGGGAGAGGGAGGGAGAATCTTAAGCAGGCTCCATGCCCAGCGCAGAGCCCAACTCGGGGCTCAAACTCATGACCCTGAGATCATGACCTGAGCCAAAATCACGAGTCGGATGCCTAACCAACTGAGCTACCTAAGTGCCCCCTTACTTTTAGTATTTCTGAAACCATTTTAGGATTCCTCAACCAGATAAGGTCCTGTAGTCAAACAAGTTTGAGAATCACTGTACTGTATACTGTCTAGCCACACCTCCACTACCCTCCCCTACCCCAATTCTCATATCTGCAATGCAACCTGATGCACTGAAATCTCGAGAAGCCCTACGGTAAGGAAACCGCTTACCCCTGCATTTCTCACAAGCATCTGGCTGCAGACCCTTCCCTGAAACCTGTCTAAACATCTCACTGAAGAGCTGGGGAATGCTGACAGACTAGGAAGCACCCCAGATGTGGCAGGGAGGCATGGAGACCCCGTGCCTCCCCCTCACTGGGGCATCACCCCTCCACCTGGGAGCTGGACTAAATCAAGAGAGCCACAGGGGGCAGGAGGGGAAGCATAAAGGTGGGAAGTTCGGGGGCAGGACTCTCAGCCCCCCAGTTCCCTTACACTAGTGGACAGTTGTGTTTTCTGTTTTACTGTTTGGTCTCCCACATAAGACCTCATTTAAAGAAAGGGCTCTCCTGCTACAAAGGGAAAAAAAATTAAGTTAAAAACCACTGAATCCTATGCCTGTAAGGTCCCTTCTAACCGTTCCAGTTGACTTTCTTTAAATGTGTATTTCATGTGGGAAAGAGTCCTCTCAAATGGAGGGGCTGCGCCAGTCTTCCCGGAGAAGGTGAGGGCTTGAGCTGAACTTACTCCAAAAGAGGCTCCACAGGTTTAGGATTGGGGATGAACCAGGGAGCCTTCCTGTGGGCAGGAAGGCGGGGAGTGGGGTGACACTACTGGGGGAGATGAGAGGGCCTACGCAGCTAAGTGGACGGATGAAAAGACACCTTGGAAACCAAGGTCAAGAATATCCACGTGGAAGCTGACAGCAAGAAATCGGCGGATGTTTGAAGAGTTACGTGATCAAAATAAGAGAGCCACTAGTTAGGTGACCGTGGCGGATGGTTTCTGTGGCTCAGCACGGAGGAAAGGCTGAGGTGAAGAAGTGCTTGTGGTCTGGCTATCCAAGGTCAGATACAGAATTTAAAGTTCAACTTGAATGAGAACTTCAAACTCAACCTCCACCTCAAACCTGATGTAGGAAGATACCCAGCACAGGCCTGGATATTCAGACTCACCAACCAGTCCGAGAACATGTCCCTGGCCTTCTGGCCAAGAAGGGATCCCCCAGGATGCCCTCCCATGACCTCCTAGGCATACACACCCCTTGACATCATCACCCCTGCACCACTCAGGATCCCTCCATCCTATGAGGGTCTTGATGTGGCGTGGAGCTCAGGGGGTCTGGAAGAGAAAGGCGCTGTATGGCCTCCTCTACGCTTCCTCCAACCAGGAGGCTTCAATCCTGTCTCAGCAGTTAGTGTGTCCCACCTTCCATTCCCTCCTGGGGCCCCATCTGGCGCTCTGACTCAAGCAGCCCTTCTTCAGTCAACCACCACGCCTCTTACTGAGACGCTCCTGGGCCTTCTGGAAGCTGGTAGCTGGCTCTGGCAGGGAGGTCCACCGCCTCCAACTGGAATCCAGTTACAGTACGCATCTGACTTCCACTTATCTAGAAATCCAAACAACCAGGAAACGCACATGGCGACGTCACTGGCCAACTTCCAGCTGGTGCAGGACAACGATGACAAGGACTCCTCGCCGGCCAATGTTCTTCAGCTGACTGCAGCTGGCTGAACGCGCTAGTGAAAATAACCGCGAACCTGGGGCATAAGAACTACCGTGATCAGCATGCCACGTCTGACACGGGCAAGGGAGGAGCGTGAGTGTGCGTGCCGGGCACCTGACAGCTGTCCCGTACGCCGTGACTAGCCTCCCGACTGGATTTTACTCAGAGCCTCATCGTACACTGGACGTGTGACTGGGGAAAGTCACAAAAGCCACCTAACCTGCCTTTTCATCAACAAACCAGGATAAGAAGCCTTGTCCGTCACTCCCCCAGGACTGCTGGAGGGTGCCAACAAGCTCATGTACGGGAGCCCGCGTTCCAAAGTACCCAGTGCGGGGGATTATGATATTTGAGGGATTACAGCTCCTCTCCACAAGAGTGGCCCTGAGGCACTACACGATCCTGAAGAGGCTTCTAAATCAACAAAGAATTAGCGCGAGCGCGGGAGCTCTGAGGGTGGCAGCCCCGATGAAGTGAGGCTCAGTTCCAGACTTGGGAAGGGTTCTCTGCTCCCGGCACACGGGGCCAAGGGCCACTGGGATCGCTGCATCTTCACGGAGGCTTCCCGGCATTGCTTGCTGCTGTGCTGCGGGGGTGCACACAGCCTGGGGACCTGAATGCCTAAAGCCAGAGGGCCCAGGGTGCAAATCGCAAATCGGCAGGGCTGCCGCCTCTCCCCAGTGGTGGGGAGGTGGGAGAAAAGCCATGGCACCACTGTGAGAACACAACCCAAAGGCAGCCTTGAGGTCTTCCAGCAGCCCCAGAGCTGCGGACGCTTCTCTCTGCGTTATTTTTAGAACTGTACTGGGTCACCTTACTGGACTTTCTGCATGGGAGCTGCACGTTCTTGCAAGACTGAGGTCTTCCGGGTCTGGATTTGGCCAAGGGCAGGGTCATACACCCGCACCTGGGACGACTACGTTGCTGGTGGAGCAGTCACCGTCGCGAGCTCAAGCATCCAAGTGGGACGGGGTCTCTGGCGCCTGGCTCTCCAGGTTTGGATGCTGGGCCTTCCAAGCTGTGTGAGCCTAGAAAATTCTCCAAACTTCTCTGTGGCCCAGGTTTCAACCGCAAAACGGCATAATGCCTGCATCACAGGTTTATGGTGGTTAAGTCACTCCACGCAGGCAAGACCAGAGCCTGGCACAGACTAAGAGTCCACATGTCCACAAGCACACTTCACCCTACACAACTGGCATGTTTGGAAGGCTGTCTCTGAGAAAGCCTGGGTCAAGTGTTAAACCTCGCCTAACAACACAGGGGAGGGCCTCCTGTAGCCTTCCTGGGATGTAACACAGGAGGGCAGGGACAGGAGTGAGACACACCCAGCTCAGAATTTCCCCAGGTCTTTCATCTACTGTGACTTTGGACGCATTACCCACCCTCCAAGCTGTTTCCTTTTCTGTAAAATGAAGCTAAAATCACCCCACAGGGCTGATGAGAGGACCATCAATAATAATTACTAATATCAAGAGATAAGACACAATAATGAAAATGACTACTGTTTACCGGGGCTGCGCGTGCCAGTGCTGTGCTGGGCACTTTGCCCACGTTTTATCTAATCCTGCCCAAGTCCCACAGGCTCCTGGCCTCTCAAACAACAGTGGGGGAGGGGAGCCTGCCTTACAGTTGAATATTTTCTAAGTTGCAACCACCCCTCCTTTAGTTGCTGGGGGTGACAGCCCCCTGTTCACAGAGCTCTCTCTGTGCATGCCCCACAAGCAAACTCCATCCAAGAACTTCACTTCGCTTCGTGGACATGTGTTATTCTCACTTTACAGATAAAGGGAGGCGGAGAGGACTCCCCAATGTACCCAAGTAGGGGATCTTACCACTAGTTCATGAGCTTCTGTCTCTCAGCAACTAGAGCTGGATCCTGTCAGGCGAGGCAGTGATTCAAGGCCGTGGGTGGTGGAGGGGGGTGTCTCTGGAGCCTGGCTCTAGGGGTCTGAATGCTGTGTGCGCCTGGAAAGGTCCCTTAACTTCTCCGTGGCCCAGGTTTTCAACTGCAGAATGGGACATTCTGCAGCAGCCAGACACAGCCCTCTCAGGGCTCCCCTCAGATTCTGCCTAGGTCCCGAACCCAGCACAGACCAAGACCTACCTACTCGATGGTCAAATCCGTCTGCCCTTCTGGACCATCAGCTTGATCCTCACCCAGTTTTACAACCCCGGGACAGCAGGCTTTTGGCAGGACCTAGAAGACACTCGACAGATGTAACCGACGGACTGGCCGGCCACCCTTCCAAGGTTTCCGGTTCTTTCACTGAGGTGCTGGGAGTGTAAGGGAAGGTGCCGAGCATCACACACCTGCACTGCTAACGTACACCTGTACCTTGACCCGTTTTATGGATGGGTAAACTGAGGCTCAGAGGGTCCAGGTTACTAAGCAAAGGGCACAGAGCTGGAGAACAGCTAGGCCAGGACAAGAGCAAAGTCTACCTGACTCCAGCAGACCTTGCTGCCTCTACTTTTCCAATGCTTTTCTCCCTTTTCTATTCTTTTGCATGTACGGTATAACAGCCATGTGGCATCTTTTTGCACAAAGCGAGGGTCCCTGTGTGTAATCTCCCCACTACTGGGAACAATTAATAGCAAACCAATGGGCCCCCGCACTGGATGGCTCTGATGTGCCCAGGCCCTCCTCCCAGTGTCACCTGCACTAACCCACTGACACAGACACTCAAATGCCACCTGACTGACTGACAGCCAGGCTTCCACCTTCTTCCCTCTTTCCCTGGAGGGCCCCCAGAACCAACAGGGGAAGTTGGTTGCTAATGGCAACGGCCTTGGGAGCAAGGTGAGACCTAGCAGCCCGCTGCTGAGGGCTGGAGGGAAATTTGCAAGAGCCTCTAGGGCCTCTTTCCATCAATCAAGTTGGCCTCTTCCCTGCCTGGGCCTCAGTTTCCTCCTCTATAAAAAGCAGGCGCTGCCCTCCCTGATTCTAGTTGTAAAGCTGAGAAGCGTTACCAAAATCCAGCCAACTGAGCCTGGAGGGCAGGGGGCAGTGGGGATGCTGTTTGGACTTAGATGGGTCAGCAAGTGTTTTTAAAAAACAGAAATGCCGCTCAGCAGACCCACCCCCTTCAACCCCCCCCCCCCCCCGGCAACCCCACCAAGGGATGCACACCGAGGCCTCAGAGCTGCGTGTCATGAGCTGGGCCTGTCCCGGGCTGCATGTGATTTGCGACCACTGGAGCTAGAGCTGCTATTATTTTCAGCCCATCATCCCTACCAGCCTAGAAACCTGCTCAGGCAGGAAAGACAAGCTATACTTGTATTTTAGAGCTGACACGCAGGAAGTTCACAAGACAGAGACACACAGGGTATCTGGGGGGTGGCCAGAGCGGCCGGCTGGCTGGCAGGCTGGCTGGCAGGCTGGCTCCTGGCTCCCACAAGGCGGACACGGGCTCCTCTGAGCACCCACCCTGAGAGGGTAGTCTCAACCCCTGTGACCTTAGATACTAATCCCTTCGGCTGGCCACAAAAGGGCCGCCATCCTTTCCTTCATCCTATCCACAGCTCTGCCCCTCCCAGCTCAAGTTCGTGACCTGCTCAAGCCTTTCCAGGATTATCAATACCAAAAACCTAACATTTTCCAGAGAGAAACTGGTTCACAAATCACCTTCAACGATTGCCCCACCTCACAGATGAAGATGGTGTGGGTCAGAGAACACTGCTGACAGTGAAGCTGTTCATGGGCACAAGCTTTTCCCCAGGCCCCTGCTTCCCTCCTAGATGCAAGCCCACGGACCTGCACCCAGCCTTGGCCCCTGGTGATCCGAGGGGGAGCTGTTGAGGGGGAGCTGTTGCTGATGTCCACAATACCCACACCCCCCTCCCAACCTGCGTGATCAGGGGAACTGGCTGGCCACCAGGGCAGGAATTTGCTTTGAAATGCTTTCTGTCCTCACTTTGTTGAAAGGATAACAGCCTAAGCTTGAAGACCAAATATGGAACTCTGGCCTGGGGGAGGGGAGAAGGGCCCCCCTGGGAAGATGTAAATGGCAGCATGGCACTCCACGCCCTGGGTGAACAGGTAGGAGTCTTACCTTGCAACAGATAACTTTGTCTTGTGGCAAAGCAAACAAGACAGAAGAGAGGAGAGGAGAGGAGAAGACAGGAGAGAGGGGAGGAGAGGCAAGGTGAGGCAGGCTGGAGGTCGCTGACACTGACGACCCCTGAGCTCAACTCCCCCCCTCCCCCGCACTGCCCACTAGTTTTCTGCCCTAAGGTCTCCAATTGTCCACAGAGGAGTCTAGGGCCTGCTTCTGTCCCCAGATGTTGGGCAGGCCCCTCCAGTCGGAGCCTGGAGGACTCAGCGAGCTCAGCATTATAGCAAAAATCACCACAGTGAATCTCACTTGAGTCTCAGGACAGCCTGGAGGAAAAATGTCATCACCATTTTACCGATGGGGAAACTGAGGCTCAGGCAGGGAGGTGGCTCAGAAGTGGATGACAAAACCACTAGGTACTCTTTATCCCTGCCTTACCATCCATTCAGTTACTGCTTTAACCAAGCCGTGGGGGGTTGGGGGGGTGCGCAGGAGACAGTACTGCTTCGGGTGTGCACTGGGCAGCAAAATACGGAATTCTTGCACCCATGTCCACGCAAGGCCATCTCTAGCTCACCAGCCTAGGACTCCCATTCTGAGACTTGGCTGAGTCTGCTCCAGGCCACCCCAGCCACCAGTCCTCTGCCTCCAGCAGACACCCTCAACTCTGGTGGATCCCCAAGTGACAGGCCCTGGGAAACCACCTAAGAGAGGGGACATGGGCCACAGTCTCCCCCCAGAAGTCTTGTCTTCAGGGAGAAAAGAAGGTCAAGGAAAGCACTTTGGATTTCATACAGAACCTGCCTTTTATAAAGTACCAGCTTTTTTTTTTTTTTTAAGATTTTATTTATTTGAGAGCAACACAGCGAGAGGGAATACAAGGAAGGGGAGTGGGAGAGGGAGAAGCAGTCTTCCCATGGAGCAGGGAGTCTGATGCGGGGCTCCATCCCAGGATCCTGGGATCCTGACCTGAGCCACAGGCGGCTGCTTAACGGCTGGGCCACCCAGGCACCCCAAAGTACCAGCTTTTAAAGAAAGATGCACAGCCAGAGGCCCTCCTTTGTACTTTATCTGGATTCCACAGGCGGCTGTGGTGGCCCTGGAGCCTGGGCAGCCAAGCCCTGTCCGCTGGGCAACCGAGCCGGGCCAACCCTGAGCCATCCATGGGGGCACAGGTGGTGCTGACCAGGCTCATGAGCCTGGCGCCAGAAGGGGAGGAAAGGGGGGACAAAAGGGGAAAGGAGAAAGGAGGGGTAGGGAAGAGAGGAAAGAGCCTTTGTGCTGGCCTCCCTTCCCCCACCACAATCCCTTGGAGCAACAATCAGTTATGCAAATAGTAACCCCTCCCCCCACCCAGAGCTGCCACCACTCCAAGGGCCCCCTCCCACTCCCTCTGCGTCTCTAGGTCCCTCTCTGGTTTCTCCTTTGACCCTCTGCCCCCTCTCCATTCTCCCTCCTTCTCTCTCTCTCT